>VYZQ01058216.1:0-13956 GCA_013400655.1 Mystacornis crossleyi | reverse complement strand
TCTGTCAGTGGAAGAGCCAAAGCAGGGAAAGTTCAGAGGTTTTATTTGTGTGGGATGGCTAAGTCAAGCAAACCTAACCTCGTGACCTCTTCCCTCATGCACAGCAGGCTGGAGGTTTCCCCCACAGTCAGGATGCACATGCTGTACCCAAGGCCCTAAATTTGTTTGGGTTCAGTCACAAATGAACTGTGGGTCAGCAGTGCTCTGCTAGAGCAGCATGTTCCACAGCTCCCATTCCCCTCAGGAGCAAGATCGCGTTCCCAAGGAAAGGCCGGACTGGGGGAGCTCTGCCTGGTCAGGCCCACAAGTGCACAGGATGTCCCAATTTACTCATGCCAGGCAGTTAATTTTCAAGCTGAAAAGGTCATCAAAAGTGAAGTTTGACTTTATTCCCTTGGGAAACACCCACCCTTGGCTTTCCATGAGGGCCTGGCCTGCTTGTTTCCTGGCTGGGGCACCCAGATGGGCAGGAGGCACTTTGGAATGTGGTTGATAACCTGCATCCCTCTCCAGACAACAGCTACAAAAGGGCAAAAGGACTGGAGAGCTCTGTTCAGTCAATTTTTCTCCATATCTGATAAAAATCCATATGCAGACACAACAACTTAGCAAAGATATGGGTGGAAACACCTCCCAAAGCAGTTACAAGAGGCAACTCATCAGGGGCAGGATTAAAAACTCTTCTTTATTAAGTTCCCAGAGGGAAAATGCTTTTTGGACAGTGACTCCTGCTGGGAATGTGCAGCCAGCACAGATATGGACCAGGCTTTGGAGAGCAGGAACGGTCCAGAAGACACTTGCTGGAAGGAGGTGGAATTACCCTGCACCAGAACTTGCAGGGCCTTTTCCTCTCTAGAACCAGGAGCTCGAACACTTTCTGCAGCCTCCCCAGAATGGAGCATGTGTGAAGCACTGGGGGCTGAGCAGCCTTGGAACGTTACTCCCTCTCTGCAAGACACCTCGGGGTTTCCCACACTAAAGCAGCACATTCTTGGCTCTGGTTTTTGAAAGTCTGTGGTGAGGTACCACATTTCAGTTTGGAAGACAACCCTTGGCTCCTTCTGTTGAAGAGCAGCAAAAGGTATGCACGCCATGCGTACCAGGGCAGCCGAGCCCAGCTTCCTGCTGCGTTTATCTCCAAACCATCAAATGGCACAAAACCAGCATTTACATGCCAAAACATCAGCTCTGCCTTGGCACATGCCATTCTTCAAGGATTCCTTTAACTCTTTCCACGATGGTCCACACTTCTGCCATGGCACCTCGGCCTGCAGGGCAAGAGCAAAACCACATTGTGAAATCCAGGGTGGGGGCAACCTAAAAAAAGCGTGTGAAGCAAAATTCCCTATCTCACCTCCTTTTTCCAGGGTAAACATAGTGTGTTTTCAGTATCTTTCTGAATGGTCTTTGCCTATACAAAAGACTTGCCAAATCCACACCATTCCCATGACTCTGCACCAGAAAAATGACTTCCATTAGAGAAAGCTGTCCTGGATTCCCACCAGCCTGAATCTTGGGAGCAACTCTTGGAGAAAGCAGAGTGCTGGACAGAACAAAATGGAAAGGCTTTTCCTTTCGGCCTGGTTATCTGCCAGATGAACATCTAATCTATGCTGTGCTGCTGCTTCCCTTTGAAATCGTTTTTAACTCAGGTTCAGAATTGTAAAGCCAGAGATGATTAAATCACCTTGTCTAACCTTGTGGACTGAACTCAGCAGTGGGAACTGAGGCCATTCACTCTTCTAATTTGCTTGGAGCTGAGGAAAGATGCTTCTCCCACAGGTATTTTCTCTTTTGGAAGACTGAAAAGGAGTCTCTCTTGATATTCTGTCCTGCTGGCTAATTGAACCTGTATTTTAAAATACATGCCTTATTGCTCAGCAGAAATTAGTTCTGGGAGGTGTTATTTTCCTCTTTTTCAGACCTGTAAATCCCAGGAGGCCTGGGGCATCCTATGGACAAACTGCAGGCAGATTTGGAGCCTTCTGTTCTCCTAATCTCACAGAGAAGAGCTGCACCTGACAAGAGACATTCCCTGACTGCCTCTGCATGGTTTGGCAGAGCTACACCCTTCCAGAACACTTCCAAGGCCTGCCTTCTTCCTCCACCACCCACTTCTCCAACACCTCTGGCAATTCACAGCTGGATTTTTCAGTTTAGCTAAGTAAACTCTGACAGCACAGCTCATGCCTACAGGTGGAAATCTTCCAGTGTGCCAGGCTCTGGAAATCCAGCCAAGGATGATGAAGATAATGGCAGTATGGAAAGTATCCAGTCAAGAAACTCAATTTGTTATTCTAACTCTCTTTTTGCTGGACTTTCTGTCTAAACCTACCCATTTACTAAGGGAGAAAAATTAATCAGGTAAAGCTTGGGGGCAGTGAGGATCTGGTGTAATTCAGGTGAGACCCAACCACACGAGGTGAGGAAGAGAAACCTCCTAGAGCAAAACAAACCACAATGTCAACAGACAAAACTGGTGCAAACTGAATCTCTCCTGCACCAGATGTGTGAGCTTTGCTATGTGCTGCTTGTGTGGAATCCAGGGAAACCCCTGCATGGATAGAAGCCACAAAACCAAAATGAGGGTGGAAGAGGCTGTGGGGTGAAAGGCCTGAGAAAAGGGGAAGGGGTGAAAAAAAGTCAGTTGTAGAAACTAGTTTGGGTCTTCAGAGATATGGAATCCATTAGTGCCCTGCCAGGAAAGTCCTGGAGTCTGCCATCAGGAAAATCTTGCTGAGAATTGACTCACAGGCACAAATGGAGTCCAGTCAGATGTGGCTACTCCTGCCATCCCTCCATCCCTCTCCTTCAAGCTCCTTCAGGAGTTCACTCTCACAGATGAGACTGCTGAGCTGGATATGAAGAAATTTGATGTAATCATGTAAAAAATCCCAGTGGAAGGCTAATCATCCAGGATATTTCAACTGATGTCTGAGTTACTTGACTATACTTACCTAATTGCAAATATTTCTTAGTTTTCAGTTCTGAAAGTACAAATCTCTAGAGGCATTGCACCTACCTAAGGACTCCAAAACTAAGCCAGGCCTAGAATTTAACCATGAGAGCCATTTTAACATCCTGTCTTTGTTACAGACTGTTTATTGGACTGACAAGGTGGTTAAAATCCTGCTGGAGCTGGAGTTGTTACACAGAAGTAGGAGCATAGTACTGTGCAGGTAATAGCTGCTGTGGCTGTAGGTGGAGGACATTTTACAGAGATTTGCCTAATAAAATTTTAATAAAAAAGCAAATCCATTCATCCAAATGGTTTGTTATCAAAACCCTTCCCAAAAGCCAAAATACCTCCATTTAAAGCAGCTACTAAAACTTATATGAGACCATTATTTCTTAGCATTGCAAGCCAATTGTATTGAATCTGAACTTCCTCCACACCCCTCTTTCACTTCACACAACTCTGGTGTCAAAACCCCAAATCAAAACTTGTTTGGGAAGCTAAAGAGTAACCCAGGCAACAACAACAACAAATGTTCAATGTGTGTCCAATTACACCCTCAGCCACATCTGCAAAGAGCTTTTCTCACTGTCTGCTCTCAGGGACAAGATTCAATCCCAGTGATGGAGCTGAGGAACTGAGGCACAATGAAAACAGCCCCCAGTCCCAGCAGAGGGCAAAGCAAGGACACCCAAATCCCAGGCTGATAAATGCTCACCACAGAACCTTCCTTCTCTTTGATCTCCTCTCTTCCTGAACAAATATTTCTGTTCAGTATCAGGCTCATCTGAAAGCTCTTAAGACTACTTATAAATTAATGAAGAGGGATAACACAGGGCAAGGCTTCAGCTTGTTTGTACAAACCGTGGCAGTGTGACATCTCCATGGCCACACAGCAAAAGGCAGCACATCCCTCTAGGACGAGGGCAGCACTGGGGTAGGGAAAGGGGCAGAAGCCACAGAAAAGGACTGACCTTCGTCTCCACACACGAGTTTCTTCACCACACAGGGGATCTCTGTGTAGCCAAAGCCCTTCAGCTGCTCCACCTGCCGAGCTGTGATGGGATGCTCCCACATGGCCGTGTTCATGGCCGGGCAGAAGAACAGGGGTTTGCTCAGGTCCCATGCGCGGATGACACAAGTCTGCGCGAGAAGCCAAGAGAGGGCCTAGATTTCCTCATTCCTTCCCAGCCCCTGGCTGCACAGAAGCACCTTTCCAGCCTGGCTGTCATTCTGTCAGCGCAGCTGGACTAACCCAAGGGCTGACACTAATTTGTATCACATTCCAGCCATGCTCAGCTCTGACAGGCAGGAAAGACAATGGAGGCTACACAGAGGATAAATGCCACCCTTCTCCAGCCAGCAGCCCAGGCTGGAGCAAACCAAGCTGGAACAGGATGTGAACAGACTGTGTGGGAGACAGAGAAGCTGAGAGGTGGCCACAGATCTTATCAGCTACAGAGAAACCCCCAGGGCAACACTTCAGATAAGCCAGCTGCAAAGCTAAACACTGAAAGTTGACAATGAGTCCTTCTGACATGATACGCCAACTGGATCCGTAACTCCCCGCAAGAGAAGCAGTGCTGCTTCCAGGATACAAGCAGAGGAGAACATGAGCACATCTGGGCTGCTACAGGAGATGCTGGCACGTTACAAACATGTGGCAGCTCCTGCATGCTACAGAGAATCAAATCTGACTCCTCAGCACTTCCAGATAACCCAGGATCACCTCATCCCCTTGGAAACATAAATGCTGGTTGTTCTTAGTGCAGTGTCCATCAGATTGCCCAGGCCTTGCAGCATTTCAGTCAAACAAAGGAGCTTCCAGGGGAGCAGCTCAGATCACAGTCCTTACAGGAACCATGCCCATCCTTTTTTATACCCTGTGACTTGAACCCTTCACAGCACAAGGAAATCTGATGGAATCTGTTCTGAACTGCCAACCAGCACCTCCAGCACTCACTTGCCTTTCCTGGAGTTGCATTTTCCCTTCACAAATCTCTCAAAGACTGGCAGGAGTGTGTGAAGCCATGCATCCCTGACATCCTTGCTGAGCTCTTCCCTCTACAAAACCAGCACACCCACAAGGGACCCACAAGGACAAGACATTGCTCGTCCTTCCCACAGCTCTTTCTGGCCTCTCTCAGATCCCCAGTGATCTGCTCCAGGTGGATTTTATTCATTTATATGCACTTCTTACCCAAAAGGCTGTAGGTCATGCAGATCTGCAGCTTCCTGAGATCTTTTGTGTGGTTAATGCCTGGCCACAAAACATTCAGCCCTGCTGAAGGTCCCCAGCACCCAACAAAGAAGCACACTCCCTCCCTTTTAATACACTTTCTGATTAGCCTGAAGAGCCTCAAGAGCACTTTAAATACCAAAAAACAAGCCTGAACAAGCAAAATCCTCTGTAGCTGAGACTGGGAGGTAAATGGGCACGAGCGTGTTTGAAAGTCTGTGCTATGTTAGGTGAGGGAGGTGGTGAAGTAGCAGGAAGTAAACNCAATTCCTGTGCTCATGGAGCACAGCTGAGGAATGGCAACGGATCAGCAGAGGGGGGATCCTTTCCCCACAAAGACAATTCACACATCTGACAACCGCAGGTTTCAACTCACAGCAAAGAGCTGTCCCCATCCACAGTGTCCCTTAGCTTTGGAATTTTTCCTAAGAACTCCATCCATCCTACAGCCAGGTGAAGCCAGGCCGGCCCAAACCAGGGGTACATTTCCTGGGGAACCCATATGATTTATAAGTTTCACACTGAAGTGAAGCTGCCCACTGGCCTTTCACGAGGTACACACCCCTAACTGAACAAGTCACTTTTAATTAGCGTGCACAACCCGACTCACACTCACAGCAGCAAAGGAAACCCTCCTAAGTACTGCAGGGAACAGTGTCCTGTTGGCTTTCTCCAAGGTGGATGAGGTTTATCCAGTTTGGCACTTCCCTCCCTCTTGGCTCTCAGAAACACAGAACAGTTTGGGTTGGAAGGGATCTTAAAGCTCACCTTGTTCCACCCCCTGCCATGGGCAGGGACACCTTCCACTGTCCCAGGGTGCTCCAAGGCCCATCCAACCTGGCCCGAACATTTCCAGGGATGGGGCAGCCACAGCTCCTCCCTGACATACTCACTCTTGAGTGAATATTTCTGTTTTCACAAAAGCCCTGAATTGCTCAAGTGAACCCCGGTCTTAAGAGTTCAGTTAACTGGGAAAGAGTCCTGAGAAGCAGCAAACAGCAGCACGTGCTTATTCCAGGACACCCAACCACGGCCAGTACGGGGTGCGTCAGGGCCACAAACTGCTCCTTCTCTGAGTCACAGGAAGCCACAACAAAAAGGCAGCATCCGAAAAGCCAGGGCTTCCTGAACACCTTTCCCACCTCCTCCACTCGCTTCTACTCTTTCTTGTAGTTTTATTGTCAGACTGAAATATCTCACAAAGAGATGCTGAGCAGGCTGTCACAGTGAGCCCAGAGGAGGCCATCAAGTTGATCAGAAGGATGAAGCACCTCTCCTACGAGGAAAGGCTGAGAGAATTGGCATTGTTTAGCCTGGAGAAGAGAAGGCTTTGGGATGACCTGATTGTGTCCTTCCAGTGCCTGAAGGAGCCAGCAAGATGGGAGGGAGGCTATTTACAAGGGCCTGGTGTGACAGGACGGGGGAAATGGCTTCCAGCTGACAGAGAGTAGGGTTAGAAGGGATATTGGAATAAATTGTTCCCAGTGAGGGTGGGGAAGCCCTGGCATAGGTTGCCAAGAGAAGCTGCTCCATCCCTGGAGGTGTCCAAGGCCAGGCTGGAGCACCCTGGGACAGTGGAAGGTGCCCTTGCCCATGGCAGGGGATGGCACGGGATGGGCTTTAAGACAAACCATTCTGTGGTTATTTCCCACCAGAAGAGCTCTGCGCCTGCTCTCCAGTGTGCCAGCAGACCTCAAAGCCTGATCTGCACCTCTTCTATCACCCCAATGAGGGCTCCTCAGAAATAACTCCCTGAGGCTGTAGCATCCCGGGATCTAGTAGATATCCACTAATCCCTGGGATCAGCCAGAAAGTTCCCTGGCCATTACCACTGGCATGTTTCTGACCACTTAAAAGTGATGCTCATGTGTGAGGGCATTGGCAGGAGTAGGGGTAAGGAGAGATCACCTTGTGCTTGGATCAGTACTGCAAAGCAGGGATGATATGTATGGAAAAACAAATCTTGATGCTTATACAGTGAACCTCTTCATACTCAAGGACTCTCAAAGTGTGTCAGTAAAACTGCAGTCAGGAGAAAAAGAGTGCAGAGATGTTCACAGCCCTGACAGCTGAGCTAAGGAGAATGAAGCTGCTGCCTGCGTGACAAGAATGACTCATGACAAGCACCAAACATGCTCACCATGGCTCTGCAGTGGCTGTCTTGACATTTCCTGACACTCCTCGCAGAACAGCTGAGCCCAAGGTGGAGAGAGACCACTTCTATCCTCCCTGCCTGCTGCAGGACAAAATCCTGCAATGCATCAGGACAGGCTCCCTCTTCCTCCTCATTTACAGCACGTTCTTCAAAAGCCACACCACAAACATACATTACTAGACCAAGAAGTGAGTCTTGGCCCAGGTTTAAAAAAGATCTAAGTGTAGTTCCTTGCAAGAAAATTTGGAGGAACATTTCTATTTGCAAGAACAACTCACCTGCCATTCCTCTTCATCACCATAGAGGGTCACAGGAATCTCCTGGGCATTGTAGAAATGTTTTGCTCTCTCAGTAGTGACCACTTTCACTTCGAGCTAAGCAGAAAGAAAAAGACCACTGGTTAGACTTGAGGACAGTTTGGCAAGTTTTGTGGCTTCTCAGAGAGCCTCCTCTATTCATAGATGAAAGGCCAGGCCACCATAGACATCCACGGGAGCCAGAAACTCATTTCATGTCAACCTAAACCAGGCAGCTCCTCACCTGCCAAGCAAAGGGGAAAACCTCTGTGTAGGTATGTTCATAGCATAGGGTGCCTGTGCAGCAAACCAGTGGCTCCCACATAGAGAGAGTGGCTGAGGATATGAGGGTTGTCTCTTAAATCTCAGATAAGCCTGCAAAGCCACTGGAACCTTCATTTATTGGTGTCTACTGGGGAAAGCCTTTCTCATCCTTCAGATGTTTATCTGACACACACAAAAGGTGCTAAGGTGAACCTCTCATTTCCTCCTGCAGAAATCTTCGTAAGTGGAAATGGGGGGCTGTTCCCTGTTTTCTGTGTGTCCTGCAGCTCTGATAAATTATGCCAACAGCTCCTGCCACAAGCAGTGAACCAGAGGTGTCCTTCACATACCAGGATCAGCCAGTGTCCAAGTGGCTCTGTATGCCCTGACTGCCCATGCAGCACATGGAACTGAATTTCCAGCTGCAATTCTTCCCAAGGATGTTCCTTAAACCAGTCAACAGGCAGGCCAACATGTGGATGGAGCACTCTGAAGACTGGTAATGAGGTAGATGAACCTCAGGCTGCTGACTACAACAGAAAAAAACCTGTTTTCCATGGTATTGGCCACTCCTTGCAGCAGCTCACAGAACCCACTGCATGGTTCTGTTGATCTGACAGCGAGATGGGGAGAAACCAGCCCTGCCAGCAGCTCCTTCCTGCTGGAAAACTGTACCTTGAGGTAGAAAACCGATGAGGCACTCGGTGTGTGCACTCCTTGCTACCATCAACTGCTGGAAATCTCCAAGCTCCAAGAAGTTCTCTGCAACAGCAGCAGTGATGTAACACAGCATGTTAACCCAGCTCCCAACACCATTTATTCCACTGGGAATGGGGCAGTGTTGGCTCCTTGCATCCTATGTGACTAGAATAACAGCTGGGAGCAGTGGAAAATCCCAGCCTTAGCATATTGTGGCCATTGGTAATTTTCCCCATTTTCTGAAGGAAAAGTGACAGGATAATACGGCTGCACGACATGTTTTTGGTACTGTGTTTTTGCTTTTCTGTTTCTTCTAAATGTCTGTTCTTCTTGAAGCGCCCCTGACTTGGAATCCCAGGTGTTTGCAGTGTTTTTGAGTGTGAAGATCACGCTCACAGGCATTAACTAACTGTATTATTTCCATGCTAACCTCACCCCACAGGAAGCTGCTCGAGCCAAGCAGCGACACCCACAAAGGCGCTATCGCCGCTCCACTGCACCGCGGGCCTCGGGTGAGGTGTTAACCTCAGTCTGTAAGAGAATTTATTTATTTGGGGGGTTTAAAGGGCACTGTGCTGTTTGAAGGAGGATGTCTGCTCTCTGAAATGGTACCATTAAAAAAAATATTTATTTCTTCCAAGCATAAGCCCAGGACTAGGGAAGAGTTCTGGCTATCGAGCACTGCATCCAACCCTTCCAGGCCAGAACATTCCAGAGAGATGTTCAAGGAGTCTGAGTGCTGGTGGCTGAAATCCCACCACCCCTCAAGAAAGTTCAGTGAGTTGACCATTCTCCCTAGTGAAGGTTTTCTGCTGGGGTGGGCTCCTGGTCCCTTCAAGTCCTTCAAGTCCCTCCAGCTACGCTGGAAAGAGGTCAGTGTTCTCAAGACCACTTCAGCCTACATAAATTTATTCTTTCTATTTACCTGGCACACCCTCTATTTGCCTGTGGCTATCTTAAACAGCAAAGGCAGTCTGCCACACTCAAACTCCCTCACTGGAGACAGTTTAGATTAGTTAGAGGTCTTTGGCTTAAGCCAAATCTCCAAAACAAACTTTACCACAAAACTGCCCTCCTGTGCTCAGGCAACACTGCTGGTCTCTGATAGTGGATTCCCCTGGCACAGCCCTTTCTGCTCAGGGGAAGCAGGTGCACGTGATTATTTTTTAATGGCTTTCTCAGTTCTGACAGCAAAATCTTTCCAGACAGCCTGAGCATGAGAGCAGGAGCAGCTCCTCTGTCAAATGGCACCTACAAGCTGAGGCAGAGGCTGCCTGGCAGGTGCACAGTGAAGTGACAGGGTGTGATTTAAACCTGAAGTCCAGGTGACATCCTGGAGCTTCAAGAGCAAAACATTTTACCCATAGAAAAGTTTGTTCTTGCCTTTCTTTATCACAGGATCACAGACTAGCTTGGATTGGAAAGGAAATTAAAGGTGTTCCTGTCCCACCCCTGCCATGGGCAGGGACACCTTCCACTATCCCAGGCTGCTCCAAGCACTGGACACTTCCAGGGATTCAGGGACAGCCACAGCTTCTCTGGGCACCCTGTGCCAGGGCCTCACCACCCTCATAGCCAGGAATTCCTTCTCAGTTTCCCATCTAACCCTGCCCTCTGGCAGTGGGAAGCCATTCCTCCCTCTCCTGTCACTCCAGGCCCTTGTCCAAAGTCCCCCTCCAGCTCTCCTGGAGCCCGTTCAGGCACTGGAAGGGGCTCTGAGGTCTCCCCAAAGCCTATTACTAACCAATATCCTCCCGATACAATTTTTGTCGTTGTGTTCCTACGCAGCCATTGAAAAACTCTGGGAATCAGGTGTGTGAGATGATGACACACTGCTGTCTCCTCCCACACCAAGTGCAAGGGCAATAACCTGCTGCCATCTGAATTTCCTAGCTGTAAAGATGACTCAAGCAAAAGGCAGTGAGCTGTAGTCACATCCACTGGCACCCTCGAGGAGGTGTTAAAGTTTAAAGAGCAGCAAAATCACTCTGCCAAGTCGTTCACCGCAGACCGTTTCAGGCAAAACATCAATTTAAACTAACCGCTCTGGTTGCAAGCCTGTGACCACATCTCCTCTGGTATCAAACCCTTTCCTCTGCTCCTGCCCTGTCTCCTTTGTAAAGTTCTGCTCCAGCAGTAAAGAAATTGATGCAACAGCCTTGTGCAGGACTCAACAAAATCAATGGGAAAGTTACACCGACTCAGTGGGCCTTGAAATCACAGCAGAAATGAGTAAATAACTTTGATTAATAAATTGTTATAAACTCCTGGATGTCTCACTTTTGATTTTTCTGCCCTCAAACCAGTGGCCACAGAGTCTGCACTGGATGTCACAGACCTCTGGGCCTGCACAGACAGTTTGAATCCAGCTGTCTGCAGCTTTTAATTATGAAACAAACACTCAGGGAGAAGCAAGGGGTTTGACCCACATTCCTGTCAGGGGTCATCTGCCTTCTGCCTGTCACCTGCACAGAAGGATGTTCCAAGCTCCAGGAGCAAAGGAACATGGACGACAGCCAAGCTAATCCGAGAGGGAGAGGATTAGAAGATCCCTATCTCTGGCTCTGGGCTGGTCACCCCAGTCCTTGGTGTCATTTTTCTTTGTCCTTCTTACCTCAGGCTGGGACCTTTGACCTCACTAATCGCATCAGGTCAAGTCATAAAATAACCGAGGCCTCACTTTGCCACACATGCCTCACCTCTAGTACCCTTTCCAGCTTGGATATCAACATCAACCAGATAAATCAGCACCTCCTCTGCCTCTACTCAATGCATCCACAAGGTAAAGCCTCCCAAGTCATCCCAAAGAATATTCAAGAAGCAACCTAATCAATCAATCTGCAGATTTAAGTGCACCCTCTTGCCCCTGCCACTCTTTTATTTCACTGCTCCAAAATATTTCCTCCATTTCTAAAAACCTACAAGTTTTCTATGTTTAACTTTATTCTACAGCAGAAAGGAGCACATTTCCCTGCCTGATCAGTCACCAGTGGCCTCTGCTGGGCACCTCTGTTACTCCAGACAGCAAACAGTAAAAACATACTACACAGACACATAGCAGCTCGTGTTTTCTCTTTCTGGTTTTACAAGGTCTGTTTTCCCTTTCTGGATCACACAGCTGCACTTACATTTGGAAAATCCATATCCCAACCCATGGAAAACTGCAACATCCTGGAGATTTCAAGTTTCAGAAGCATCACCACTGCGTGCAACCACATCCGATAAACCTGACTTACAGGGACAAACTCCAGAAAAAAACCACCCAAAGCAAAGACCGTTTCAAGTATGAAACGACAGGGGGAGAAAAAAAGAATTTCTAAAAACAGGTGGAATCCTCCTCACAGAAATTTTCAAACTAAAGGGCCCCCAAGGAGGAACTTGACATTTCAGCAGAAGCCACATGACCTCTCCTCAAAACCAGGGTAACTCCAACTTCACAAAGCTCCACCAACAGCTTCACTCACCCCAGGGATTTTCAGCAACTCTGCGATGAGCAGGGGCAGCTTCAGGGCAGCCACACTTCCAGTCACTCCCACCAGGACGTGGAATTTTTTCTGTGGCACAGATGAGCTGTTTCCTGCAGGAATCCCTGGTTCTGGCAGGGAGATGGGCTCCATGCTCCAATCAAACTGTGCAGGTACAGGAAAACAGACACTTGACTAACGCTGCCCCCAAGCACAGCAGGGCTCCAACACCAGTATGTTCTCCAGGGCACAGATCTGAGCCTGGACTCTGCAGCACCCAAAGCACTCATCCCCCAGAGATTTCAAGCACCAGCAGAACCCTAAGGACAGCTTAATGTTTAATTACGTTTTTCTCTCAGATACTGGCAAATGGACTCCTAAAACTTGAGCAGAGGCCACAAAAGTGCCCTGGTAAAGTTCATGGCCCCAAAATTAACACTCTTACATGTTGAACATTGTCCAGAAGTTAGGACAGATAAATAAACAAATTTGGGATAAAATTTTACACCAAGTCCTGTAAAGACAAACAACCCCCTGCTGAGTTGATTTCCCTGTCCACTCTCTGGTGATTAATGCACAGAGATGTCTTAATTAAAAATGTGCAGCCTCACTGCATGCACAACCATCTTGTTTCTTACTGTGTTCCTAAATATTCACAGCGGCACTAGAAATTAAACCCTAGCCGCTCTAGTTCAGGTCTCTGGCTTCCTCCTGGCCTCCTTGTGCTGCCGCCACACTGATAAAAATCAGAAATTAATGTTTTGATGAGGGAATCCTTAGAATTGACACAGCTATCTCAAGTATCATCAATTAATGATTAATTAGCAAAGAGTAAATACAGTTCTTGAAAAACCATTGCATTCACTAAAGTTTGTTGAATTTTAGTGATGCCATTGTTATTCACACTAAGTTGCTTGGAATAACTTCGGGAGGAAAGAAGATGGACATGTTTAGGCTGCCCTGATTTTGGGGATCAGCTTGGAGGCTGGAGTGAGGGGGCCAGATAACCCAGAAAGAGGAATTTCACAGGATCACAAACCAGTTTGGGTTGGAAAGGAAATTAAAGCCCATCCAGTCCCATCCCCTGCCATGGGCAGGGACACCTCCCACTGCCCCAGGGCTCTCCAAGCGCTGTCCAGCCTGGCCGTGGGCAGTGCCAGGAATCCAGAGGCAGCCACAGCTTCTCTGGGCACCCTGTGCCAGGGCCTCCCCATCCTTCCAGGGAAGGATTTCTTCCCAATATCCCATCTAACCCTCGAGTCACTCCAGGGATGATCTAGCAGCAGGTTAATTGGGATTCTTCATATTGTGCAGCAGTTCCATGAAATTCTGACCCCCCGATCCAGCATAAACACTCCTCCTAACCCTTCACACCACCACCACCATCTTCTACCACGCTGTGCTCAGAATTAACGTGTTTATCTCCAACCCCAAAGGTTTCTCAGTGTGTTTATAAAATACGTTGTCAGGATAGAAGCCCCATTTCAGCTTTGCTGATTAGCAAGGGTAATTAAGAGGTGAGGAAATGCAGTAGCACACTGGCTGAGAGATTTTAATGCTACCACCATGCTTTGCATATTTATCTATATCTAATTAAAATCAGAAAATTATTATTTATAAATAATTAAAATTATTATCTACTTAAAGCATCCTTAGGAGGTTTCCATAACGTCCCTTAGCGATTCCTAAATGACAATTCTGCCAAAGCATCCACAAATTAAAGCCTGAGTATTAAAACGTAAATTTGTAAGTAGGAAACTTTCAAAATGCTTATAAATGATAAAATATAATAAAAAGGAGAATAAAAATGATAACATTAAAAAGCAATTATTAAAATGGTAAAGTAATGTTAAATACATAAGATAATGGTAAAAATGGTAAAA
>VYZQ01058210.1:0-10654 GCA_013400655.1 Mystacornis crossleyi | reverse complement strand
TCTTTCAAACCAAGACAACAGGCCATGCCAGCCAGCTTTTAAAGATGTAATCAGAGGGAAGGGTACATATTGTAATGTTTGTTCCAGTACAGGCCATTATATCCCCTTTCCTTCCTTGCTTTTTTTGACAAGGTCAGAAAATTTCCTCTGTTGGGAACAGAAAAATCCCTTTGTTGTCCTTTGACTTTCTCTGTATTTAGTTATTTTCACTAGTAACATTTTGTTATTTACTTTCGAAAGTACATAACCGTCAACAAGAACAATTATCCTCACAGGAAAAACACACAGAAACACAGCTTTTTATGGCTTCATGTTTTGACATTTCACTGGCTGTCAGTTGATTGCTGTTTTCCTATCCATTTCTTGAGAGGAACATTCAAGAAATACCATCATTATGTGGCTACCCTTTTCTTCAAATAGGGAAGCAAGAAGCAAGTGAAAATAAACTGTTTCTCTTTACAAAGTAAAAAATGATAGGCAAAGGGTCAGTTGAGGAACACGTTATTACATATAAGTTTATTTTCCAAAGCATAGTTTTAGTACAACCTGCATGACAGACATTTTCTTGATTTACTTTTTACATCTAAGAA
This sequence comes from Mystacornis crossleyi, assembly GCA_013400655.1. Lineage (NCBI taxonomy): Eukaryota > Metazoa > Chordata > Aves > Passeriformes > Timaliidae > Mystacornis > Mystacornis crossleyi. Next base: position 10,064 of record VYZQ01058210.1, on the reverse strand, counting down.
AAGGTCTCTGTGGAGGAAAAGTAGCACTTCAGTGTTATAAAGCTTGATGTTTTAAACAATTGTAGAACAGAGTTTCTGTACTTCACACACTGTCTGTTGGTTTGTAACTTGAGGAAATCCCAGGGTATTAAAACTAAACTGTCTCTTTATGAAAAAACTTGAGGAAATCCCTGTGTCCTAAAACTAAACTGGCTCTTTATGAAAAGAACCATGAACAGGCAGCCTGCAGCCACAGCTGCCTTTCCAGCTGTGCACATCCTACTGCTTCTTCCAAAGTCCTCTCCTCATGATTCCACAGCTCCCCCTTCTCCCTGGTCTCATCCCTGCTTCTCATCCTTCATCACGGTGTGCACAAAATTCAGCCAGAACAGTCCCAGCACTTCCTGAGTTGTTATAGTGGCGGGTGTCAAAGAAAAAGAGGATATTAATCTTATCTAAGTGAAAAGAGACATCCCGCAACATTTTTTATTTCATTTCACTCCTTTACTTAGCATTTCACAGGGCTCTATGTGTCTTTTGGGATGCAGTTAGTGCCTTTTTAAAGATAGTCCCTTATTTAAAACAAATTAATATTTTTCTTCCTTATACAAACTAAATAGTGCAATGTTAGCTAACTGCACTTGTGTTATTAAGGAAATAAAATTACCCCAGTGCTATCAGCACAACATGATGAGGTATAATGCAATGCTGAAAGCATTCATATTCATTGAAATTATGCAATGCTGAATTCAATATTCAATGGAGCAGAGAAGTATCTAGCAGAAAATTATTCTTTCCATTTTTTCAGTATATTAATTTTAATTGCGGTCAATACAAGATTGTTTTTTTAATTGCAAACCAGCCTTCTATCTTTACCACCTTTTGTAAATCAGGTCTCAGAAAGATTTTAATAAATAATTCTTTAAATGTTCGATTTTTGGTATATTGTTCAGTTGATTATTTTGTCTTTTTATGATTTTGTTTCACAGGAAAGGCATAAAATTTGGTATTTCAAAGGCTTAGTGTGACAGGGATATTAATAATTTCAACATAACCAGTATAATCCTAGAACCATTTAAAGTACTTAAAATTTGATGACCACCTGAATGCTCTGCGTGCGTGTGCTGAAGTTTTCATATATATGTGTTTGTGATGGAGGAAGGATATAGAAAAGTGTCTTTTAGTTGAATTTGGGCATAAATTCATGGCAAAGAATGTAATTAAAGTTATAGAAGTATTGACAGATCTTAGATTAGAATTAAGAGTCAGAGAATCACAGAATCACAGAATCAACTAGGCTGGAAAAAACTTTGAGACCATCAGGTAAGTCCAGCCTACGACATAACCCCACCTTGTCAGCTAGACCACAGTCCTAAGTGCCACATCCTGTCTAAAGTCCTGTGTGTAAATCAAACACTGATTTTAATCTGCATGGTAATCTTTCATGAGTTCCAAAAATCACAGAAGACGCGGCTAAATCTAACCCAAAGTACAACAGTTTTACAGGAAACATTGAATTTTAAGTATATGGGGGATGGCAGAAGATGTCCTGAGCAGAGACCTTGAAATCTGTTTTGTTATAAAGCTTGTTTTGTAATAAAGATATATAGTGTAAGTTCTACACATATGCAAAATATTAGTAGTAATAACTTACAGGATCTACTGATTTGTCTTTATAGAGTCAGTATGTGTGGGTGACAGATCTGAACATACTTTTGTGTAACACTTGCTCCTTCTGATCACTTATGAAATCACAGTATTTACAGTTAGCCTGAAAAGCTGCTTCTTCCTTTTGGGATTTCAGAAATTCCCACATTCTCTCTGCATTTATATAAGCTGTAGAGGTTTTCATAAAGCAATTTATAAAGGAACAAACTCATAGTGCTGCCTAAAACAAAAGAATTCACCTCCATTAAGCCTGTTTCAAAGTACACTGAAGTTAATGGAAAAATACCAACTGACTGGAGCAGATTTTAGATCAGTGACGTTTTCGGTAATGGCTACTGTGCATTTCTCGTACTCTAGGCTAAGAGGTGTCCACACTGAAGTTGACCGTGTGCCCAAAGTCTGACATAGCTGTCAGCAGGATTTACAGTGCATTTTCATCCCCCCAATGAGCATGCAAAAGGAAAAAGAATGAAGAGATTTTGCCTATATCTCTAACTGCTGAGGCATGAGAACATCGCTTCAGCCAGCCCTTGACACAAAAATCATACTCCACTTCCTCTGAAGTTTAAGAGCTTTGCAAAGTGTGTCAGAGGAGAAGGAGATCAGCGTGAATAGCTAATGTCTCTGCAGGGCAGTCTTGGGCCCCTTTGGGCTCTGAAAGGATTTAAGTGTGTAAGAGGGGCACAACTTGATGCTAATCTGGGGCCAATATGAAGAGTTGTCACAGCACTCTGCTCGGGTGCTGCACTTCTTCCACGTGTACCTATAAACCAGTGCAGTGGGAAATGGTGCAGAGACACAGCAGAATGTCAGTGACACTGCACTGCTACTTGGCTCTGCTGGATGCTGCCATGCACCAAGCCAAGACTGCAGTGCAAGCAGAACTGCTCTCTGGAGAGCCTCTCAATCTTTACATTGTAAAGCAGCATCACCAGCATCTTCAGATCAAGCCACTGCACTCCACTGGTAAGCCTGGGAGGATAATGGGGGCTTCTACCTGCACAGCTGGGTAACAGCACTGCAGCTGCCTTTCACAACAGCTACAGCTGAGTGTCACACCCCTGTAGGAATTTGGAAGCAAGATATCAATCCTGTCAGTAGCAGTAATGCTCTCAAAGCATTTTAATGCATCTTAAAGCAGCATCCTTGCTGCTTTCTTGCAAGGATGTGCTGTTGGAAGAAAAGAAAACTTTATATTTCTTCACACTGTTCTTAACAGGAATAGTTAGGTTTTTCTTATATATATCGCATATGGGAAAGGTATTTAACATAAGCAAAGCAGGTAAACAAAACAAGCCAGCATTTTCAAGAAACTCTCAGTTTATATTCTTAGGGCATTTCTTATTGTATATTTGAGAGTAAAGAGGATTATCAATGCATAAATTTACTGTAGGTACCTCTGTTTCCTTAATAACCTTTGTACCCCAGTGTCTCCAGCAACTTGCTCTCTCCTCACTGCACAGCAGCCCTGTGTTTTTTTCGTGACTCTTGTAAGTGAAAGAGTAAAGTTGCCTAAGCCAGGAAATGAGTGTCTGTAACATGTCCACATGTCTCACTCTGCACTGCAGACTGTCACAAGGGGCTACCTCCATCTTGTGGGTCGTAACAAAGACACCTACACTTTAAAGACATCCACAGTTTTAAAGTTGAGGTGCCATGTAGACAGGTTAAAGACAAGTTCATTCCTCTTTTCCTTAGGAGCACTACAAATGCTTTCACATGTGTTATAAGAGATCAAATTTACTTGCAAGAGTTTGCCTGAAACTGACTCTTCCCTCATGCTTTTGGGGCAATTAATTTACCTGCTCTGTGCCTTCTTTTCCCCATCTATAAAAAGACCAAGTTAATAGCACTCCTTTGAAGTACTTCCATGTGTGTCACTTGATTATCCTGTCACTCCTATCGCTATGGGAAGGATAAAACTTTATCATTATCCGTGTTCAGTATAGATACAAGGCTATTATCTTATGATTATGTCTACCAACAAGAGCTCCAGATCCTAACAAGCTCTGAATTTTAATTTGTCCCGAGCCTTTCATTTGCCTTGCACAGAGAAAACACCTTTCACTGAGCTAGGTTTGCCCGGCATTCAGGAAATGAGTAATTTACAGGCAGACTGGGGACTTCATTCTTTCCAAACTGAAATTTGGGGAACTGTAAATTTCAAACAGTGTCTGGAGATTGAATGCACTTGACAGGAAGCTCTCTTGAACAAAAGATACGTACTTTTTTTGGTCAGCATCTTACACAATTTTTATTTTCAAGTGCTGCATCTGGGAAATCCTGGAGAAATGCCAACCTCCATGACAGTGTACACAGAGCCAGAAGATCCTTACATAAGGGATTCTTACTAGTGTCCCTAGCTTTCCACAGCAGTGTATAGTTCACTGTCTTTGGAAAAGGCAAAATGATCCAATATGCAATTTTCTATACTAAATCACTTCCTGGGGCATATTTGCCATGCAGCTTACACAGAGTTTAAGTCTAGAGATTTTTGTCCAAATACAGCTCTGGATACACCTCCAAAGCCCTCCGCAATGCAGACTATGACTAAAAAGTGCTTCCCCCTGTTGCATTCAACACCCACACACACTGCTTAGAAAAGAAACTGAAACTACCTGACTGTGTGGAGCTTTCAGCAGTCCATTCCTAGTAATTAGAGTCAACAGCAAAGTTTTGGTTTGAAGGACAGGTGTCTACTAAGGAAAGGCAGGAGTCCCCCTCCCACTCCAGAATGGAAAATGCAAACCCCTTCCCTCCAAATTATTATAATTTTGAAATTGAGGGGCTTTCAGGCAAAGATATGAGAAATAAGAATAACAGGTCTTTACTTATATATATACATGTATGTATAAAAAGGCAAAGCAAAACAACAATAACTAAGGCGGTAACAACCAACAGAAATCAGACCCCCGGTGACGGCCGCCTGGGCTGTTGGGCACTTTCCCCTTTGGTGCAGTGACAGCCAGGGGCGCTCCGGGGCGAGCTCGGGGAGCACGTGGGAATGGTGGACGTGCCTGAGGTGGGAAAGGATGGAAGAAAGGCTTCACCAGCCCCCGGGCAGCCGGTCCTGGTGCTTCGGCAGGATCCCCCGGGAGCAGCAGGCTGGAACGGCAAGGATGAACACAGAAAAAAAAATCCCGGGTGGTAGGCGAGATGCACAGAACTCCTAAACTGCAGCAGGAAACTTCGGGACCTCCCGGCAGGCAAGGGCTGGGGTGCCCGCAGTGCTATTGCGCAGCAAAGCCCCAAAAGCAGCAGTGAAGGGATGGCGGAGGCAGGGCAGGGCAGAAGGACAAACAGCAGGAAACACGATCTCACAGTGATGATGAGTTCTCCCCACGGTGACTGCAGCCTCCGTTCCCTCCAAATGCCAGGAGAGCAAAGAGACCTAGGCACTGTACCCAACTCCTTTTTCCAGTTCTAAATCTCGCAGCATCTCCGCCCCCACCTGAGAAAAAGCACAAGACATGTGACAGCTGGGCCCCTCCCCTGTGGTCAAATCTTTTTGTTTCTCTTAAGCACTCAGCAATTGTGCCTTAGCATGGGGAAAAATTCTTTGAGAGGAAAAGAAAAGAACACACAAAAAACCTCCTAAAACCCCAACACTACCGAAGGAAGAGGGAATGTATGATGGTTTATTTTGGTACAGTTCGCTGATCACCTGTGTGCAGAGGACAGGCAGTTTCCAAAGTAATCTCATGATGGCACTCAGCATCTGTAGTTACCAGGAGCTAGATGGGCTGTGCCATTTATCTCCAGATAATTGAGGGGCTGCTTAGAGAAAAGAATTAGTGAATTGGAAGCACTGGTAAGTAATTTTTAGCAATAGAAAGGGGAATTAGAGGGAAATTTGTTAAGCAGAAAGAAATAATAATATTGATTTCCACGCTATTTCAGAAACTGGGACCTAAGGAAAAGAGGTCATATATTCACTAATAGACCAGACAAAATGCATTTAGTGTGTTTTTGTTCCATGCTGGCATTTACAGTTATACATATGTTACTTTCCCCTCAGTGTTGTTGTCCTAGGTTGCAATGTAAGATGTGCCCGAAAGTATGTATTCTATTACCATCTTCAGGAGCTGTTGAAACCAGGTGGGGCAGTGTTTTCCTTGCCTCCTCCTTCTGGGATATCTCTTGTTAATGGCCCATCAAGGCTGTGCTGCATGACTCAGAGATAACTCCCTCCAGCAGCCATCTCTGTTTAATGGGCAATCGAGGACCCACCACATGACTCATAGAATAACACCAGCCCATTGTGAGATGCTCAGCCCAGGGGGGAGGAGCCAAGCATTCCCACCTGGATATAACCTGGGGTTTGGAGCGGCACAAGGAGCCCTTACCCACTGGACTTCCAGAGGACAAGAGCTACTAGACCTCTCTGTGGGACCACTGCTTTCAATAAGACCACTTCATCTGGACTGCTACCACCACCCCCACTAACAGGGTGTCAGGTTGTGTTCTGATTCTGTGAGTAGTTTCTTTGTACTATTGAATTTTATTTTTTTCCCCTCTATTAAATCGTATTTCTGACTTTGAGCCTCTCACTGGTTTTGCTTGCAAACCGGTACAGTTGTTAATCTTGTTAATCTAATTGTTAATCTTCAGTAATGTAAATGGGAGCTGTTTTATAAGCAGAGACATTCAGGTTTGGAGATCCCTACATTTAAGAGTTTGGTGTATATACATAAACCATAAAGGCATCCATGCAGCATCTGCATATTCTGAAATAGTCTGTGTCTTTGAACAGTCTAATATGGACATTTTGATTCCTAAAAATGAACTACCACATGCAGTGCTGTGTAATTTTCTGCTAAAGGCTGAAATAAGGAAATGTTCTACAACAGGCTATATTTCCAGCTCCACTGAAGCTCTCAACAAGAGCTGGAGAAAGAATCTTGTAAAGCTAAAGGAAATTAATGATCCATGCCCCTAGATCTCCAGAACAGTGACATTTCACTTAGGATATGCCAGCTGTCCTCTCAAGACTCAGGGATTCAAAATATTCTGAAATAAATATAACTATTAATATATTGTTGTTGTTGTTGCTGTTGTTGTTATTTCAAAATACTTTGATGCAGAGAAAAGCAAAAAGTTTTCTTTTAATTTGACTAACTATAAATGAAGCAGATTTAGGTGGCCAGGGACTCTTTGGCAGTAGATCCACAGAGTAAGTGTGGATCACACTTACTTTCACGAGGCTTGTATGTAAGAAATCTCCTATCAGAGTCCTTTTGCTTTCCTTTCAGTGGTTCAAGTTCAGAATCTGAAAGTATCAAGCAAACAGTATTTATAAGTTATAGGAAAAACTGTCTCGATTCTAGGATTTGAAAAGCTGTGCTTATTGTTAGTCAGCTAGAATCCAGAAACAGGAGCGCTCAGACATATATGGTAAACATTATAAGAAAAAATATTCTGTCCATGGCCTTGCTGTGAACAAAGCCTTACCTTTGCCTTTGTTTCCAAAGAAAGTAGTGTTTTATGCTGCATGATATATATGTGTGTGTATTTTAATTTATGTGCAGTTAATTATTTTCAAACTAGGTGTCTTTATAGGAGATGAAGCTATAGAAACACCGGAGGGCAGGCACCCCATTATGGACCATCCACCACAGCAGGAATGTAGATGTGGGCTATTGTATCTACTGAGTACAGCAGACATTGGACTTCAATCAGTGTCCTGGGAATAACCCCCCTCCCTCCACTACAAGGCTGAAATTGCAGTCTTATCAGAAATATCAACATTAACAAGCTGTTTTCAGCTAGTAATCCTGCTTGTAGCAGGTGTCCTTGAATCTAAGTGTCTTTGCATGAGTCAGCTAGTGTATTTCCTGTGATCTGAGTCTGTTATTTAGAGCTTGGAAGTGGACTTTCTCTGATATTGAATCTTAGGGGAAAAACTACTCTTTGGTCTTCAAGTTTCACCTAAGGCCACTTAAGACAGATTTGAGGGTTCTGCGCTCTTATTCCTGCTCCCTACTGTTGAAGTAAAGTTCCTAAATTCTCTAACACAATAAATGTGCATATTGTGAAGGACTCACCTATGTTTAAATGCTGTGGTTTTAACTTCAGGTTGAAAGGATCTCTGGGGTAACTTGTCACTTGTCAAAACTTGTCAAAAATTTGGTAAATTAGCTTCGTACTGCATTTAGAAAGGGAAATATATTTTAACATCAGAAAAGCCACCATGTCTAGAACCAAGACCACTGAAATGAACCGTAGAGTAAACTTTACATGTTGCTTTTAGGTAAGGTAAAAATACACCTGTAAAATTTCTGTTCAAAAAAATGCAAGATTTAGGAGATTTAATTAATTGTTAATTAATGGCCGTTGAGCTGACAAGAGCTACAGTTTTTCATTACCCTAAAGTTCTTTATTTACACAACTCCTATCGCCAGGATTCCAATCTCAAATGAGTGCAGTGGTCTCCTGTTACAATACAGGTGAGGAATAAGAACAGAAACACACAAAGGAGCTGTGATACTATAATCACATGGGATGCAGTTTCTTAGAATGTGTATTGTAGAATCGTAGAATCATAAAATCTACTGAGATGGCTATTTGCATTACTTTTCAAGTCTTTCCAGTGAATTTAATTAATCATTAACATACCTTGCAGTCATCTGCATTACAATGATCTTAAGATCTCTCTGTTGCGGAAGAACTCACGAGAGGGCTAACAGGAAGGCTGAAAGGAGACGGTAGTTTAACATCAATGACACATCATCTTTTTGATACATATTCTCCTTGTTTGGAAGCAAAAGTGATTTTGAATTCAAAGTGGATAGGATTTGAAGTAGCTGGTAATATTTTCTGCAAGTTGCAAAAGGAAATTGTCAGTTTGGCTGTGGATAGTGCTGTTCTTCAGCAAACCACACTTTGCGGAGTCAGGTAAGGGTAGGACAGGATATGACACCAACCCACTGGTCTTGAAATGTTTCTGAGACAAGGCTGAGTCTTAAAAGGCTGACTACATGCTAGTTATGCAGATTTGACTGACAATATCCCCTGATTTTTACGGGTTGAAATGGATACCATAAACTGGATGGTTTCTTGTGAGATACAAGATGGAAAATCTGTAACGGCCATGTTCTGGAGGTACCAGTATCATCTGCATGAATAGGAAGATAAGTTTCTTTGATTAATTGAACAAGATAAAATAAAAATGTAGGGTTTAGGCAACATGATGAATGCCCTGTGAAATCAGGGAGGGAACAGAAATGGTAAATGAAGATACCTGTTGAAAACTTGATTGTAATGAATATTTAACTGTGATTTAATGGGTGTGATGCACATCAGAACAGGAGAGAATGACACAAGGACAAGAAAACACTGTACACTGCTAATTTATATACTTTTTTCGTTGCCTTTCTCTTGCCTTTCTAATTCTTTTCTGACTTGAGTTCTGGTTTCCATTTCATGAAGCATTTCCCATTGGCCTGAATGGTGAGAAAGTTTAAGTGAGCACAGAAATTGCCCTTTTTTGTGTGTTTAGGATCAAGTCTATACTTAGGAATTTCAGGCTAGTACTGCAAGTCCTTAGGTATATTTTTGATGTAGAGATCTTCCACTGAGATTGATAATTTCCTTTTAAACTCCAGACAATATGTCATTAAGGATTCCTCCCAGGGAACATTTTAGTGGAGGGGAAAATAAAGTGTAAAATTCCTTGTAGAGGCAGTCCTTAGTTCTTCTGAGTTTGGATCACTGCTCAGTCTACAGCCTGCTAGAGTTAAGTAGCCTGAAGTTTTAGTGAGCTGAAAAGTTAATTGTATGTCAAAGCAATAAGACAATATGTACTCTTTTCCTCCAGACGTCATTGTGGAGTTCACCACTACTTCTGGAGTCTCAAAAGGAACCTCAAAAGTTCTGTTGTTATCAGGAACTTGTATTGGAAACTTTTGATTGCAACTTGCTTTTTTTCTTTTTCCTAGTTTCTTTCCAGAAATGCTGACTTACAAATACTTGTTTCTTACAGATAGAATTTCACCAAAGAAAACCATTAGTCCTGAGATTAGAGCACTGACTGGTGACATTAAAATACCCGAAATCTCCTGATTTGTAACAAAACCCTGAAACTTGATTTCACACTCACACCTAAATAACTTTGTCACGTAATTATCAGATTTTCTGGAATTAGCTGTTGGATCTAAGCAAATTATTAAAGCATTCCTGATATGGAACCTGGGGAAGCTTCTGAAACCTTGAGAACATTTCCTAAGGTATGTATGCTATAAATTATCCTGCTATAGTCAGGACATTAGAAGTGGTGATGTTAGAAAGCGTAACATTGGAGTTGTGGGAAAAACACGACTTTTTCTCCCTTCTGCTGGTTTTGCAAATTTATTTTACTGGTCAAGACTTGAGGGAAAAAAGAAAAAGACATGCTTACTCAAAAAGAAAAGTTTTTTTTT
>VYZQ01058197.1:1688-13614 GCA_013400655.1 Mystacornis crossleyi | reverse complement strand
CAGTGATGAGAAAAGTCCCTTATCTCTTAGCTCAGCGTTGATTAGAGGTGTTAGTCCTGCAATATTAGTTTTTAGACTTCCTTGTGGCATGAAGTTGGTGTTTTATTAAGTTTGGGGGTTTTTTTAATGTAATTAAAGAGATGAAAGTAAATTATCATTTCTAGTTGTTATTGATGGATTATGGTAAACACACTTTAAAGTTTTATCTGCTGCCCCTCAGGTTAGGTGTGTTCTTTATGTAATCAGCAGATTCTGGTTATTGTTTTGGTGCAAGTGTGTTACAGGGACATGTAAATGCACCACCCCAGGCTGTGTGTGTGGCAGGGGCAGGGCTGCAGGATCTGTGACTGCAGGACAGCTCCTCTCTTCTGCTTACATGACTGGGAACTGAGAAAGGTCATAAAGATCGTCAGGAAGATGTTAAACATGCTCATGGTTTAGCCTGTAGCCTGTCTGAGATGGGTGCTCTCGGTTACTTTTCAGCACCAGGCTGGGAAAGCGAATGTCAGGGATGAAGATGAGAACGGGAACCTCGGAGTTAATGTTACAGCAGCCCCTGAGTGGTCAGGTCAGGAGCAAACCCCCTGCTACTACCAGGGCCAGTTAAACAAGGTCTGAAGGATGTGATGCAATGTAGCAAACTAAGGGAAAAAATGAAGTTATTTAGCAGCATTTAATTAAAATGTTTCCCGTAATAACAATGCATGCAACTTTAATGATCGTGAAAACTGTTTCCGTTGCTTGTTCTTTATTTTGAACGCCAGTTCTCACAGAATTTTCATATATAGGACCAAGTATAGATGATAATCAACAACTGTTCGGATGCACAAAGTTGGTGTTAAAATATTAATATTGCAAAATCATACAGCCTTTTCTTAAAAGTAAAGAAAGGCATTTACTCCAGAGCAAAGCTCAGTTGAAGCAATGTGATTCTTCCTTGTCCTTTTATCCATAAATAATGGATTTTTAAAAATTGGAAGGACAACTTTGTGAATTTTTAAGGGTAAGAAATATTCAAAGATTCAAGCCACGAATAAAGTATTATTTAAAGTAGTTAATCAGATGTTGATTCTGGGGATTTTTGTCTCTAGTCTTCACTGTTACATTGCTCTCAATGTGCCAGTTGGTTCTTAGGGAAGATTATTTCCTTTTCAGAGCAGTGAAGAACTAAATCACTTCTGATTGAGCATCTACCAAAGTGCTGGGCAAGTCACACATTTCTTATTTGTGTTATGTGCACTTCATAGGGAGGACAGATGCGGACCTCTGAGAGGGGACTGGAAATCAGTAAAGAATAAGACCAGCAGATGCTCAAATTGTCAAGCCTTAAGTGGCTAAATCTTGAAAGTGTAGCACTTGTGATCCCAAAGTCAGCACAATCTGCCAGAGATGTTGCTGGTTTAAGTGGCCATTTGTCTTGCACACAGAGAAAATAAACGGGAACTGAAGGCAGTTAATTATTAATTTATGATTCTGGAGTTTGAGACAGTTCAAACACCTATCCAAGTCACATTGTCCTGAAGTTCTTTCTCATCAGCTCTGAACATAGGTTTTATAAATCAAGTCTTTCTGTGCATGTTATTTTGGTGTGGTGTGTTATTTTTAACCTCCCTTGCCGCAATGATGTCGAAGTGATGAAGCTGGGACGTGTTTGAGTGCTCCGTGGGAAGCCAAGCTGAGACCAGTTTTACAATCGCCATCCTGAAAACCAAAAACACAACGTTCTTCTGAGCCTGCTTCTCTCCCACGAGCTGCTCAGCACCTCATTTAAACCACGCAGCACATCTCCTGCTTCATCTCTCCTTGCAGAACAGGCAAGGAAAATTTCTGCAGAATCAGTGTGAGCCCAGCCAGTGGCTGCTGCTGCAGCAGAAGGGGCACTGCTGTCCCCCAGCCGTGCCCACCCTCCTGCTGCAAAGCATCACTGCTGAACTGTGCCCACTTAATGGCACCCTTGAATTCAGATAATCCTTGGATTTGGGTGGTCAGAAACAGAAAATGGATGTTAAATTTCTTTTTTTACTCTTTTAAAAACAACTGTTTTTTAAAAACAACTCCTAGCGAAGTGATACTGGTTAAGCAATATTTGCCTGATACAAAGCCTTTAAAATGCTTACCTTTTTTTAAGAAAAAAAATATTTTGAGGAACTGTCCTTGGGCAGTTAGCCTGGATTTGTAAGAGATATATCTTAATTATATAATAGAAGTGTTAGATGCAAAAATTAGGATTTTCACTAAGTTAGGATTTTAAGTAACTAATGGACCGAGGATATGTAACTTGGAGTTAAGTTTCCTTCTTCCTTAGTTTTGAAAACCTTTGATTGGTGTATTTCAGAATTCTGTCTTCATTGAAATAAGGGTCAGAAAGTTTTGTAAGGAAGTTTCTGATGCAGAAATCTGAAGCAGAGCAACAAGAGTGGGTGGTGGAAGTAACAGAAATTGCCACAGCGGATTTCAAAGACTGCACGGGAGGTTTACAAATAGGAGAGGTGATGGCATTAATAATGTTTTGCATTACTGCGTCAATTACCTGATTCACTGTGCCAGTGAAGAACGGGATCTAATAACTTCCAGCTCTTCCTGTTGAAGCATATTAGCCATCCATTTGCTCAGGGGTTTTAATTTGCAGAGAGATGAAATGCTGTTTGACCCAAGTGCTTGTTGAATACAAACCAATGACAAATATATATGCGTAATCTGACTGCAGTTTACAAAAATCTTTTCAGAAAAAACCTTCAGTGGAATCATTTGATGTCCCTAGTTTGATTCACAGGATGTAAGAAATCTATATTTACATTCTAAAATCTACAGCTAAGCAAGTAAGATTTTATTTTCTCTACCTCTCGGATTCAGGTTGAGACAGGAAATACAGAGTGTTCACTTTAAAATATGAGTGTAGTGGCACGGCATGTCTTTTTAAAAATAAAATGAAATTGGTGAACTGAGGAGGAGGCTTTCAAAGAAGAATGGCGTTTAATTACTTGAATTTGCTGTAACCTATTGTTATCATAGAATCATTTCTATGATAAGATACACATTTTTATGGAAAGATATTAATGCATGGAAGTTCTATAAGAATTTGTAGCTCCATGTGAAGAGGAAAATGTGTATTGAGGAATGGCTCAGAATGAGCCTCTTTGGCACTTGTCTGGGAAATCCAGTTATTAGTGTATCTGTGTGCTGGAATGAAAGTATTACAAAAAGCCTGATCTGACCTCCTAGTTTGAGCCATTAAATAGAATATATGCAAGGATGTTACAATTTTCTGATCTTTTTATTTGAGTAAAAGTTTTAATTATAAATCAGAGAAAAATATAAATATTGCTAATATAACTTTCTGAATTCCATTCAGTCCCAGGAACGATCACCAAATAATTTGATTAAAAGAGTCAGAGCTGTGCTAAAGGCAGTTTTCTCCAGTGTGGTAAAGCCTTTATTAAAATTCCAATTAAAATTCACCAGGAAGAAGGCTGCTGTTTGTGCTGCTTGTCCTGGGAGCCACGGGCATCTGTGTCCAGTAGAAAGGTTTTTTGCTTGATAATTGTGTTTACATTTTGTAGCATTAATGTATAGAAAGGTATAGAAGCAGAATTAGGGCTTGAGGGCTCCTGGATAAATTGTTGGTTTCTGCAATGGTGTCTGGACTCCGTGTATACAACGGCAGGTTAACGTGTTTAATAGGAATTTTTGTTCTTTGGTATGGGAAAGGATTAAAATAGGAGTAAAAATTATATTTTGGTGACCACTTTGCATGTATTTAAATTTTTTGTAAAGGATATTCTCATTTTGAATGACCCTATAAACATTAATGAAGCCAGGCTGTATTTTCTTGAGATTCATGCAAATTTAATAGTCGAGGAAGTTGAGTGTGAAGTCCTGTCATGGAGGAGCAGTGTGCCTGTAATTTTTAAAGGTGTAAATATTGTATAAGGTTTGTAGCCAGTGGATCCTGCTGCCAAAGGTCTGTCCAAGGCTGGCTGGGGGGAAGCGTAGGAGAGGCTGCTCAGAGAAAAACTCTGATCCCAGGTAGTGATATCAGGCATTTGTTTCCAATCAAGTGTCCTCAAAGCCAAAGGGATGAGGAATAGGAATGCAGCCCTGTAGAACTTGCTCATCAGAATGTTTGTGTGATATTAATGATAAGGAATGTTAGACTCGTAACTCCTGGTTTATATTTAATGAGGATACAACATTTCACATGGAAACTCAAATTGTCTAGCACCACCCAGGAAGATGTACCTTAAGACAGGAATATAATATCTTCTTCCCCATTGCAGAGGGGCTCTTTACAGGAGAATTGAGTCACAGGGCAAGGGGGAATGGGTTCAAACTGAAAGGGGGCAAGTTGAGATCAGATATTAGGAATAATTTCTTCCCCGTGAGGGTGGTGAGGCACTGACACAGGCTGCCCACAGAAGATGTGGATGCCCCATCCCCGGCCCTGGAAGCGTTCAACGGCAAATTGGAGCAACCTGGTCTAGTAAAAGGTGTCCCTGCCAATGGCAAGGATTGGGAACTAGACAATCTTTAGTGTCCCTTCCAACCCAGGGCATATTGTGATTATATGATCTGTTTTCTCACAGATCTACTTGTCTGTAGCAGTTCTGAATGACCCCATATTTGCTGGTCCCAAGACTGGATGGGAATGTTAATAAAGGCTAATTTTGCAACTTTAGCAACTGCCAAACCTCCCAATGCCCAGCAAGGCTTGGATATCCCCAAGTCACATCATTAGGAGTGTCACCCCAGGAAGCTGCTTCAGGTGGTGGAACTTAAAATTTTGAACGGGTCATGGGAGTCTGGAACTTTTGATTGTGATTGCTCCTTGGTGATTGCTGTAGCAGGTTCTGTGCGACCGAAGATGCAGAGCTGTCCTTGCTGGACACGATCCATCAGCTCCTCGAGGACACAGCCAGCCCAGGGGATCACACACTGAGGAGAGGCAATGCATGGACACCCTGGTGTTATTCCTGCTCTTCTCTGTGACTAATTGCACAAATCCTGTGATGGCTTTAATGAAGTTCACGGCAGTTACTTAACATTATAGACAGAGCTTGCTGTGGGTGGCAATGGTAGGATTTGCTGAACTCCCAGGTTTGTGAAGTGTAGCACTGAAACAGCTTAAGGCTCCATCAGTTCTAGTTCTGCCATTAAGCATTGCCCCAGTCTGCAAAATGAATATGGATGACATCTGAGAAGGTTATGCTAATTAGTCTGGTTGAAGTCATTCCATGGCTCAGATTGCGTAAATTAATATTTTTAACTCTCGTTTTAATGGGAGGAACAATTGAAAGCAACTCTAAAATCAGAGCATTGTAAAAAGCTATTGCTAGCCTGTAAACATGGCTCTAGAAGATGATGATGCTAATAAAGAGAGGATAACATGTTTTTCTAAATATCTTTCTCAAAAGATATGCAGATTAAGTCTAATACACACATTTAGAGTTTAGTTTCTATGTATTTATTCTACTCCTGTACAAGTAAAAGACAGTAATTTATAAATATGGTACAAAATTTGAATGTTATGAACTTTAAATTTTTTAGAAAAACTATTGAAGTCTTTTTAGTGTTGAAATTAGGTCTTTTAGAGTGATAGGTGCAGACCAAATTAATTTCAAGTTTTCTTTTTCTGTTTCAGTGTAGGTGATCTTCTCAGCTGAGCTAGTCTCTATCTGCATATTTGAAACTACCATGGGTGTCTTTGCTTCTGAGATATTTATATATCTTGCTTTCTTCTGCAGTATCATGTGGAAGACCCAGGTTGACTTTGTTTGCTCCATAGAGGTGCTATTATGCCTTTTCTATAATGCCATGCTTATGTATATTTGTTAGAGGATTTTGGAATTCTTGATCATCTCTTCTGTAGTTTCTGGGGTGAAAAAAACCCCAGCCATAAACCCTCCCCCACCTCACTTAGGAAGCCCCCTAAACAGTGAAATTTCCAAGAATGTTGTTAAAGAATGAAAAATACTTCTTCTTTTATGTAAATCTTAAAATTTTGAAGGACACAGCATTGCTTAAAAGAATTTAAATGTAGAAATGGAACAAAAAGGACTAGGTTAAATTGAAATTTCTAATTATTTTGTGTAATGCCCCGTGACTTCACTCATCAAAACACCGAGACCTAAATATGCATCAAAAGCCCACTATCATAAAGAACCTCAGGTCTAAGACAGCAGGTGTGCCAGGACATATTTGAATATCATTGGAGATGTGACTGTAGCATATTTAGAGATATTTCTGCATTATGTATGAGTGATGGGACTAATGATGGAACAACTGAAGTTTCATGTAAAGTTGTGGGAAAAAAAATTTGCAATTTATGAATTATTTGGCCAATTTGTGCTACATCATCATCACTGAATTGCCACCTAAGGGAGCTCTGCCAAGGGTTCAGGTATGTGTGCCTAAGCCCACATATCCTTGTAGATTCATAGAAAAAGATTTTGAGAAGAAATCAAAATCTTGGTATGACAAATTTTCATTTTTGTGTGAGATTATCCAAATATAACCATAAAAGTGGCTGAGGAGACAACTCTGAGGTGCTGGGCAGAGACATCTCTGAAGAGGCACTGAAGGGGGCTCAGCCTGGCAGGAGGGGAGCCAGTGCCAGGACAGATTAGAAAAAGAAATGGACTTTGTGAAGCCATTATTGTATTTTAAAAGTTCATTGTTGTTTAATCACTTTGTTGTTTAATTTACAGTAGTGGCTGCTGTAAAAACACCAATTAAAGCCCAGCACTGGTGCCTGGGGGTGGCAGGTACATCTCTGGTCCTCTGAGGATGCGTGTGCCACGCTGCTGCCGCTGCCCGAGCCATTGTCCTTCTCACACCTGTGCCGTGGATGAAGATATGCACCCCTGAGGGGTTCAGAGACAGCTCGGACAGAGGTTTTCAACCTCTGGCACACTGTCCCAAACAGATTGTGCTGCAGCTTTAGACCTTTGAACACTTGGCATTAATTATTTTATTGGAACAGTTTAAAGAATTTATTGGGTTGAACCTCTCAGAGGCATGCACGCCACACAAGAAGGCTCTCGTTGTCTAAAGCAGTGATAGCCCCATGTGAACTTTGGTTTTAGTTTTTTTATCTCAGGCTTTTGACATGTTTTCCCCTGGTTTAAACTATTGTTTTAAGGACAGTGACTGTGTCTTTTCTGTGTTAATGTTTGTGTGGAAAAATGTCTGTTGGGTTAACAGACAACCTACACACCCTGACACACACGTGTTGATCTCTGTACAAGACAATCTGGCAGGGTTTTTTGTTGTTTTTTTTTTTTTTTTTTACAAAATCCAAAAAATTCCCATTTTTGTTTTGTATTTCATAAATGGCTTCCTTGCATTTAGTTTCTAATTAAGCTTGGTTTTATATTGAGAGATTATTTCCAGTAATGCATCTCAGATAAACAGGTGACAGCAAACCACAGACAAATCCATCATGAATCCTGGCATTAGCAATCACTCTTTGGCTAATGCCAAAATCTCCAAACACAAGCATTTAACTCTGTTCAATGTGTTACTGTTTGTCAATTGTTGATAGAGAGTTTTTTTAATGATCTTGGATGTGTCGTGCTCCACTTAGAATTCTCCAGTGTTTCCACTGATAAATGCTGAGGCATAACTGTCATTTGCATGAACAGAAGCTGTAATTGTAAATGTACTTATGGTCTGTGCTGAAGTCAGGAATGCAAAGAAGGGTGTTTGCTAATGTAGAAATATAAATAATGGTTACTAATGTTCACTGTTTAGCATGGAAATTATATTTCAGATCATTTGAGATGCATTTTAGTTTTTTAAAAAATTGTGTTAGGAGGCTGGATTTCTAATATTTATCTATTTTTTACTTGGTGATCATATAATCAAGCTTGGCAAGAGTTGTGTATCCGTTTATGAAATGAGAAAAAAGCGTATGAATTGACTTGGCTAATTCAAGATTTAAGGTTAATGAAGACCATTTGAGAGGCATCTGGACCTCCTTAGAGCCGTATCCTCAAATTTTTTTTTTTTTTTTTTAATAATTTATCATCTTTGCATGAACTCATAGTTTAGGAAAGATTCTGTTGCTCTCAAAACGTGAAGCAGCTTTTGAGCTAATCAAAAGTTGCTGTTTGCTGGCAGGAAGGCACTGGATCTCTGTTCAGCTTATGTTCACTTGGAAAGGAAATACTTAAATGCTTCTCAACTACCAAAATACAGAGGCCCTGGGGTGGCTGTAGGAGATGGGAGATGCTCTGAGCTGCCTCAGTTTGCCACCTGCCCAAAGGAGCAGCTGTACTGCCACGCTGCCCAAAGGAAGGTGTGGAGGTGCATCAGCCCCTTGTTTTGCTGGCATTATTCAAGGGATTTACTAGACTGGAGCAGCCCTTTAGCTACTCCAGGGGCTTCAGAAATACCCCCAGGCTGTATAGATTTGAAAAGTGCATCCTTAGTTACTGGGGAAGCAGGTGTGCTGGTGTTTCTGGTCGTGATCTAGAAAGATACCAAGAACTAAGGTATTTACCAAAAGTTTTGCAGGCTAAGTTCTCTGTCTTCCCTCACAACCATCTCATCAATATCCTTTCACTGAAAACATATAATTTCTAATTAATAATATCAAGATAAAACAATTTTCTAATGAAAAATATTTTCCTTGAGCTAAATTTGATGAAATGAACAAATAGCGATACTATTTGTCTATTGATTTTTATTTTTAGCATTGATTCATATTATCTTGTTCTATGTCAACTGTGCTTTGGCAGTATGTGAGTTTGTCATCTCTGGATCACAGGAGATGCATTTAGGAGACTCCTTTCAAAAATGTTTAATTTCTTAGATGCAGTAGATGAACAGTAATGAAATAGTTTGAGTTACATGTACAATCTATTTTATAGCCAGTACTTTAGACTCTGTAGACTGAAGCTGGCTCTGTGGGTAAGTTTTTATTTAATCTAATTACAATAAACAAAGGTCATGTACAATATCTTTTAACATATTTTAGCAAAAATTATGCACAGGCATTCTTTAAAGTGAGTTAAAAATTTCTTTTTAATGACAGTCTGTGTTGTTTAAATTGCTTCAAATGCCGAATATGAAACTTGTTCGGTTTTGCTGGGATTCTCTTACACAACCAAAGTTACAGGAATTATTTAGCATGCATTTATTAACTATAAATTTATATTTGGTGCCTAGATTCTATAATAAATATGCTATTCATAAACAGAGGAGATTGAGGGTCATCTGAGTTGGGAGTAAGGAACTGAATTCCTGAAATAAAAAGTACTGCCACATTCCTATTTCTAGTTCCTGCAAACTTTGCCTGAGAAGTTGTTGCTAAGTAACACCATGAAGTGTGCAGCTGCTCCAGAGCAGCTCCTCCTTTACCCTTCCTGACATCTTCAAAATATAAAAGAAGGTTCTGGGTTTTACCAATATTTTTAATAAGTGTCTGTGCCCTTACTGTTTTTCTTAAGGAACGGACACAGAAGTGCTAGGTGTTGCACAGATGAATAAATTACAGCCCCTTTGGAAACACAGGGGTTGTATTGTCACTTTTGTTTAAAAATCAGGTTTTGTGACTCAGATTGTTGGAACAATTCCTCTGAACCAAAAAATTACATTTCCAGTTTCCAAAATCCATTCTAATGGGTTTGATGCATGAGCTGGAAGAACAATTGATTGACACGAAGATCAGTAGGCAAAGATTGAGCTAATAGAATTGGATTAATGGGAACATATGGTAATTACAACTGTGAAAAAACAACTTAGAATTTATAATGTTGCCTTGGGGCACATAATCAGATGTGTTATCAATGAATAATTAGAGTTGATAAAAATCATCTGGTATGTATAGGATTGCTGTGCATAGTTACAGATGTGTGTTAAATGAAAGATTTATTGGAAGTTTCCTGCCTGAAATATGCGTGACATGTAAACACATTGTTTGTGATAACAAAAAAATCAAATCAATTCCTGCAGAATGCTTCATGGCAGAAGATCAAAGTTTATGTATGCTCGTTGTTAATATCCCATAAAAGATTAATTTCATGCCCTTTATTGCATGATTGCAATTTATATTAATTGGTTTCCCTAATATATGAGTTATTAATGAATATTCCTATAACAGCTGGCAAAATATGTGTGTTAATAATGGAAATTAAAAAAAAAATTTATGACTATGAAACCTCTGCATTTTGCAACAGATTAATAAAGTCACGTGACAAAATAGGAATAGGAAATACCTACCACATAAAATTGAAAACACAGCTCCTGAGGACAAGTGGTTCTGAAGAGCCAATNAAAAAAAGAACTTGTCTTGTTTATCCCTATGCAAAGATACGGTACTGAGTGTTTGTGCAAGAGTTATCCGTAAGAAAGTGTAGGACTGGGCTCTTGTTTGAGTTTACCAGTAGTTTTCCATGGATATAGACTCAGGTGTTGAGCAAGACACTGTAGCTAAACTCCCGAGAAACTCTTCTACTGAAGTGAATAATAAAGGCTTTAATGTCATTACTGTAATGCAGCTGGGACTGGAACTGGACTCCTGCAGCTTTCAGAAAGAGATGCAAATGATCCTAAGCCTACCTTCAGCATCATTTAGATTCCCATAATCTTAAGGAACACGAGTCTTTAGCTTCCAAATATATCTCAGCCTTTAATTATATGCAAAATGCTGGGATTGTGAGACCCAGAATTCAGCTCTGCAGCACTGCTGTATCTCTGATGTTTGTAACTTCTTCATAGCACTCTTTATCAGGACCACGTCCTAAAGCTTGAATCTTCCTGTACCAGGCTCTGGATCTTCCCTGGTGTGGCAATGTCACTGTCCCATCACAGGACCATCCTGTAGCAGTTACTGAGGTTTTATTTGTCCTGAAGTGATTGTGTAGAAAGATGCAAAATTCAAGGATCTCTAAACAGAATCAGTGGTACAGGTATAGTTCCTTTATGAAATCTCCTAAATGTTCAAGTGCAAGTGAACAGTCATGGGGAAAAGAAGGGAGAAAAAAAAGAAGAGGAAGAGAAGAGAAAACTTAGAATTTAAAAATCACACTGAACTCATGCCCTTCTTGTAATTCAACACAGGAACAGTCTTGTTTTCATGTAAGGGCATGCACAAATGCTGGTAGTGGATCTCATTTGGCAGAGGCAATTGTGTTCTAGTGCAGGGATCAACAAAATGAAAATAATAATAGACTTCACTAAACAACTGTGCTATTTAGAGCTGCCCACTGCCCTGCATTAAAAGCAAGTGTATAGCATCTTTTATTTTTAGTGAAAGATCTCAACAAGGTAAAAAACACAAGTCCTTTATTTTTCATGCTCCCATCATATCTTCCTGCTGTAAATTTCATTCTTCTGTTCTCAGAGTCTGCATTGAAACGTGTCTGGAAAAAAAAATATTCCTTGAGACATTTGACAACCATTTTTGTTTCTACCTGTTGTAATATCCCCACCAAAAAAAAAAAAAAGAAAAAATTTTGCTTCTATAGAAACTTGAATTCATCCTTTAATGACAATTTTTGTGGCTTTCCAGATCCTGTGATACTGGTGGTTATAATGCGCCTGTTTACTCCATTGGCTACTTGATTAATCCTCCTTTTAATCATAGTTACAGCAATATTCACCTCTTCAAAATAATGTCATTATGATTTAAACCAGGAATTAGTAAACAACTCACAGCTGTTGTGCAAAATGTTTGTATAGTAATGCATATTCATGAATATTTCATACAATAATGCTTATTAATCTGATTTTTGCAGAGAAACAACTAAATGATGCTTTATAACTTGATGTTTGGCAAATAATGCAGTTTGTTCTTAATGGCTGGTGTCAGTGATGTATGAATCTCCCTACATGTACTTTGTCACCAAACACCACAAAAAGCTGCTTTGCAGAATCTTTAAATATCATCGAGGCAAATTTTTTTTTCATGTGCATGTTTGGTATG
>VYZQ01058191.1:29169-51447 GCA_013400655.1 Mystacornis crossleyi | reverse complement strand
GGGTGAGTACGGGCCGGGCGGCAGAGCGGGGCCGGGCTGTGGCCCGCCGAGGAACGCGGCCGGGGGTCCCCACCTCGGCTGGGGGCCGCCCGCCGCGGCTGGGGAGGCCCGAGGCAGAGCCCGCCGCGGTCCCGCAGCCTCGCGGCCCCATTGCCTGTAGCTCGCCGGAGCGTTACCCAGCGGCTTAGGAGGGGGAGGAAATTAGAAAAGGACACACAAAAGGCGGTCCAAACGTGCGTTGGCGGCTCAGCGCACTGGCGGGGCTTCTCCCGCAGCTACGGGACAGGCTCCGGCTCGCAGCGCCACGGAGCATCCTCTGGGGCACCGGGCTCGGGGTCAGGCCAGCGGGTGCCCATCAGCTGAGGGTGCGCTTGGGGTAGCTGCAGTTTCATACTTCGCGTAAAGGTTTAGTGTCTGGTCCCACATTCTGACCTTTAGGAGGTTTTCCGGACCCCTTCCAGCCGGGATAGCCGCCTTCACCCAGCAGGTTCTTTCATATTGCTTCACTCCTGTGCCCACTTCATCGCAGTGTTCCGATCAGCAGAAGTTTATGGGACACTTCGTTTTGCCCCAGACGTCCACCTGTTCTATTTTCAAAAGCTGTGGTCCATGCCGTTCTTTCTGTTCGTCCGTTTGGGAGCTTCCCCCTATCAGGATAACGCAGGCCGTTATTGATAAGGAAAAACCTAACAAATCCCCTTTAAAAGTCGCATTACATAAGGCACGAGAAGTTTGCTTTAGACGATACTATCTACCCAGAAGATACAGAGGAAGGGAAAACTCATACATAAGAGTGGAGAGTGTTTTAGTTACACATTTAACACTCGCTGAGTTTTCACAGGATCTCTTGTGCCTCGGAAGAGTTTCCTTAGGTTAGGCTTACCAGCCTTGAAAGTTACCAAGATAGTAGCAGAGAGCACAAGCATCCACCCATCTTCCTAAGGCAGCTACCAAGTCATAGATATTTTCATGTTTTCTCAGAAAAGGAAGCTATTAAGGCCTGCTTCATTAAAATCCTATCAATTTCCCCCAGCAATTGTAGAATAAACTTCCTAGTTGAACAGACAGCTCACGCACAATGGAATAGTAGTACATGAGCTCCATGGAACACTTTGGGTTACTTAGAAATACAGGTTTCTATATAAACAAACTGTTACTCAAAAGCTGCTGTACTGCATTAATCTACAGGCCTTGCTCAGATATAGTAAAATTTGAATACCCTAGCAAGCAAACTAAATGTATTTTCCAAGAAGCCTGCCTAATATAGACATACATAGAAATAGCTACATGGTGCTGGTTTTATGCAAGATATGTTTTATTCTTTAGAGAAGTGGTTTCTATTTCCTATCTTTTACTCAAGCTTATTGAAAAAAATTTACATATTATTCTTCTTAACCATGACCTTTTAAACAAACACCTTGCCAACATTTTTCATCTGATGAGAGGATTAAGATATTAGTGTTTGTAGCCTTGGTCACCAAACAAATCAATATTGGTGTTGCAGGTGGAAGCAAGAAAACAAACCTTTGTCCTCTAATCTTCATGTTACAGCTCTGTTTACATCTTGATCTGTCAGAGCCCTACCCAAGTTAGGTGCTGGAAGCCACTGCAAGCACTCAAGAGACCAACCTGCTTCAGGCAGAGACACAAGCCTGAGAAGGTGTGGTTTGGGAGGGTTTATATCCCCCTGTGGCTGGCTGGGACTGGCCAGGAGCAGAGCCAGGGGCCATGGAGGATTGGCTAAAAGACAAATCCTTTGGTTGGGTTGGCCAAAGAGAATGACCTGCCTCGGCTTGGGTAGCATTGTCCTGCACTTAGACCTGTGGGAGCAGGGTTTGCTTTGGATTGATTGGGTTCACATCTGTGATAATGTATGGGACTATTTGAACACTAAATAGGGCAGTTTGGATCTCTGGAATGCTTTTGAGTGAAGACTGGGGGGAAGTTCTTCAGGAGCTGCAGAGAGCTCTTGTTTTCCTTTCACAGTAGAGGTGAGGCAGCTCGCTGCCCTATTTCTAGACACGGCTCATGCTACACACGTTCATCGTAAAACTTTCATGGGGCTTGTGAGAATAGCAAAATACACAATCTGTGAACTGCTCAGTGCCTCTTCTAGGTAAGGGCTGTGCTGTGTGTGGAGTGGGTGTTTGAGTTTGGTCTGCACGGCCTTCAGGTGCTGAGTCTGCTCTGGGGAACTTCCAGAGAACACCTTCCCATTGGCACAATGTTTATCAAAAAACATTTTAAAAATATCTCCAAATGGCAAACACTGGTGTAAGAATGCTTTTTTACCTAGATGAACTATAAACTGTGAATACAACACCTTTATTTATAACCCAGATTTAAGAGGGAAAGCTGCACTTTTGTTTCTGAGTCAGTGTATATCAGCAAAAATTAATTTGTTAAAAGGTCCTATAAATACAGTGCAAGATTTAAAAATTTTATTTTGGGCCGTTGTCTTTCTGTGATTTTCTAACATTTCAGGATTACTTCTTTTTAGATGGAGGTAGTTATACAATCCTGGTTACCATAATAACCAATATCATGATGATGAATGACAGCTGTCACTTTTTTTGCAGTGAATTCTTCCATAGATTTGCTGTAAAAATTTCTGTTCAAGACATCATGCCACAACAATGTCTCATCTCTCTGCAAAAGCTGGAGGGGCCCTTCCACCTTTCAGAATTGTGCCTTTTGTCGCATTTTTCACTTTGATCCAGACTCTGTACATGCTGTCTCTTTCTGCAGCGGGCAGTACCTGAAGCAGAAAAAATAAAGCAATCCTTTAATTCCCAAACACTCTTTTTTCTTTTAACCAAGTAAGGAAAAATGAACACAGCAAATACTTTTCAGATTTACAATACCTTAATTTGAGACAGTATCAGGCCCTGTGGAAATAATAAGGTAGTCTAAACTAGCTTTATAATTCTTTTGATCATATTTCTTTTGATAATTGTTTCTTAGCTCACCAGAATGAAATTAAAACAAAAATAAAAGTGTTCTTTCACTTGTGGAACATCTTGTTTTATCAATCTTATCTCGTAAGTAAACCAAAGATCTGAGTCTTAAAAGTGTGCCAAAGCCATTCCCTACTCCCCTTCTCCCTCTTTGTTGCTCAGGTTTCATTTTGAGCAATGACTCTCTTTTGAAACAGTCCAAAGTGCAAGTCCTGAATGTGCTGGAGAAAGAAGGAAAGAGTCAGATATTTTTTATTAGAAAACTCTCAGCAAGTAAGGTTTAAACAAAAAGTAATTTCACCTCCAAGAGACACACTTGTCAGTTGAAGACAAACTCTTAAGTTCATTTCAAGTTTAATCTTGTTTATGATTCTGTGTAGAATAGACCTCTCTCTGATTCCTGTCATTTAGGAAGGGAAGCAGACCCTGTATGAAATCAGCTCCTGATTCTTCACAGCCAGGCTCAAATGAGATATTTGACTGCTACTGAGTTGATAATACTTAGCACATATACAACACTATTTCAGAGGATCTCACTTTACAGATACTAATAAGTTTACCTTAGAGTCTCTCTCTGAAGCAGATACGCATATTCCTGTCTACAATCTGGGGTTATTGAGGCAGAGAATATTTAGCTGGCCCAAATTCTGACAAGTCTTTTTTCACAGGCGGATACTGAAGCCAAGAAGTGTGGCTGCCAGCTCCCTTGCTGTAATTATTCTGTGCTCTCAGTGGATCTCAAAGCAATTGACAGTATCACTTGATGCACCTTTGGAAGGCCAAATATCAGCAAATGTGCCCATGTTGCAAATTATCAGGCAGACATCAGCTCCTCATGAGTAGGAAGACCCTGTGGTTCTGCTGGTATCAAAACAATCAGCTCAAATCGAAGCCATTTTCTCCAAGGCAGCTGCTTTTTTTGGTTATTATCTGTTCCCCCCTGTTTCTATTCTCGGTGACAGATCAGGCTTCTGTTCTTGAGGAATTCACTTTTGGCAGCGAGAAATGTTCATACTCCTCATCATTTTTCATAGACTAATCTGTGTTGGGAACTTTCAGTAAATAACATGAAAGCATCAATGATTGAACACTTTAGGGAAAATAGTATCATTAGATGGATTTATTTTTCTCCCTAAAGACAGCAGCTTCTGAAACATATTTTTCTTTCCAACTGTCTATAGGTTCTATAATTACCTGATCTTTCTGTCTGCTAGTTGTTTTGTAAATTCAGTAAGTAATATATCATGCTGTATGATTTTTTATTAAAATTCAACACTGCTATCTCACACTGATGGTTAAGTGATTTGAAGTCCTTGGATTCCAAAGGAAAATCTGAGCCATAATGTTTTTTACCTATATAAATACGCTGGCTGCATAACACATTGCTATTCAAGAGATGTTCTGGTAAAGAAAAGGGTAAATGGAGCCTTGCAAAGTTCTGCTGTGCAGAGGGATGTTTCAAACACGTGTTGATACTCAGATCAAGCTACAAGACTTGCTCTTTGCTCAGGGCATATCCAAACTGAAACAAGTTGTGGAGGGGACATGGATGTATTTTTCAATTTGAAAAGGATATCAGACCCATGTGGCAACCCAGGCATGAACTCACTCCGCTGTATAAAATAGAGATATTCTAAGGTGGATTGCAGACCTCTCCCTCCAGCTGTGGAATAACCATTGGCTGGGTTTGGTATACAGGGCTTCCAGACAGTTGGCCTGCTGTTAGCATTGGATTATTTGGTGAACCCTATCCTGGGTTTCACTCTTACCCAATGATTTGGAAATATTTCTCAGGCTGAATGCAACATGATGACGCTTGAACGCCACATCCAGCCATTCCCAAGTTTCACAAACTGCTCTAGGCTTGAAAAATCCTGAGGAGAATGGAGTGTGCTGGGAAAGTGGAAGGGGTAAACTGGCTGCACTGGGAGCATCTGGTGTCTGATTAGAGCAGTCACAGCTTCAGGCATCTCTGATAGTCGGTGGCTGAATATTTGACACCCTCCAGCATGTCCCAGCAAAGCAGCCCAACTTCATTTCTGTCCTGAAGAGTGTAACATGTCGACGTGACTAATTGCCTGGGAAGACAGAAGAGAGATAAGAACAGGGAGGACAGAAGGAAGCAGATATTCCAGTGTGGAATAGCAGTGCCCAAAACTAGGATGAGTCCAGAGTGTGGAGAGTCCCTGCAGCAGGGTAGGGATGATCAGAGACGTGTCTGGAGACGGGAATTGCAGGAGTCTCTGAAACAGCAATCTGGGAGGGGAGCACACAAGGGCCTTGCAGGGTCAGGAGTGAGTGGATGCACAACTGCAGATTTGCAGCCTGCCTCTAGAATTTATTAAATTGCTGCAGCCTCAGTGTGTGAAGCTGTTTCCTGAGTGTTTGCAAGACCTCTGTATGTGCGTGAGGTGCACATACATGCATGTATGTGAGGTGTTTGCTTGGAATGAAAAAAAATTTTGAAGTTTTATTTTTATAAATTTTATTTTTTATTTTATTTTTCATAAACTTTTATTTTTATAAAAGAAAGCACACAAATTGCATCTTCTATGGCTCCAGTGCCAGTCCAGGGGCAGAAATTGAGGGAGGTTGGTTTATCATCCTATTCTGTCTTTGGTATCAGCTTCAGTTAACCCAATACTAAGATATCCCAACCTATCTGGGATCAGCTGTGTTTGGAATTTTTGTTTCTAAATGAAAACCCCTTTTAAACGTTGGAAAATCAAACATTCTTCTTGTTCTTTGGATCCCGATTGGCACAGGGAAGACTTGCCTTCTTAGTTTGTGTTTGTGAAATGTCTGCAATCTACCATTGCTGGTACCTTGAATTGGGAATGTGAGAAAAAGGAAACTGCTGCTGGTCTGGTCAGTGTGTTCACATTTTGGAGAAGCCCTGAACATGTATGATGAGGAGGCAGTGGTTTGTGCACCACGGATTATTTTCACAAGCTCTTGTTATTTTGTCCATTATAACAGCTTCTGAATTTCTCTAAACAGGGAATATTCACTCTTTCCAACCAATCGTTTGTATTTTTAACACCCTTGGTGTGTTTCCTGCTTCCTAGCACTGAAGGACTCCAGGGTGGTGCTCCTAAGCATGCAGATGATATGCTGTGAACTTTAGGGAATGGCGTGTTTTGCATTCGGGATCACATTTCAGTTCGTTGCCAGAACGAGAATGTCAGTGAGGGCAGTGCAGAAATCTTGCCTCCTGCCCAGCTCAGCCCTCTGCCCTCCGCCCTCCAGCCAGCACCACTCACTCCTGCTGGATGCTTTTGAAATCCAGATCCAGAGAGATATTCAGACTCTTTAGTTTTGTTTGAACAAGTGAGAGCATGGTGCATGTCTTTCAGTAGATGAACTAACGAATCTTCTCTCGGAGGGGACTAAAAAGAAGAATCATGGATTTATCTTAATCCTTTTATTGTTAGTGACCATTTTCTCCTTAAAATCCTCTTGTCTTGCCTTCCCTTATGCTGAAGTAATTCTCAAATTAAAGGCAAGATTCTAAGGCTCTAAACTGCTGTGTGCAAACACACAAAAGTACTTTTTCCTCCTTCCCACTCCCAGCCCTTTGCTGGGAGCTCTTTGTCAGCTTCACTCCAGTAACTTTGTCTGATCTTCTCTTTGCAGTTGCTAATTGGCCTGGCAGGGATATGAAGTGACTGAAAATAACTTTATTCCCTCATTGTGTGTGCAGTGAAAGGGTCACAGAACAGAAAAATAGGGCAGAATCCAGACTGGTGGCTTGTACCAACCAGCCTGGCAGCCAGAAAATGGCACTTGCAGGTGCTGGTTGTGGTTCTGCAGGCAGGTCTTTGATAACCAGCACTCTGGATATTGAATGCCTGCTGCTTCCCTCCCAGAATGCAGGTGCAGGATTGCCTGCAGGAGAGGAAATACTGAAATCTAACCCTGCAGAGTGGGACAGAGTGGCTTTCTGAGTAAGCTTTGGATGCCTTTTGTTTTCCTTGAAATTATGCAGCATTGTCAGAGCAGCGCTGTAGGTGACTGCCACAAGGATGGGCTCTCCAGAATCCTTTGAACAAGGCAGTGTTGTATAAACCAGGGTAGTAAATCCCAGCTGGCAAAGGCCAGTGCTGTTGTATCTAGGAGATGTGTGGGTGGTTTGGGTTGATTTGCATATCTAGCTGCTTCCTTGTTTATTTGGATTTAGGAGAAGGATATGTCCAAGGCCCGAGCTTCTGTGTGATGTTAAAAAATAGAACTAAGAATTACTAACCAACAGAAAGACTTGCCCAAGACAATCATAGCATAATCTTACAGGATTATGTTGTGTTTATATGTGAGAGAGTCCTCTTGGAGCAATGTACACAGTTCCTTTGTTTTGACCAGAAAAGACATTTTGTGAAAGGAGAACAAATTAATCTCATGGGAGGTAGAGGAGGGTGAGCTAGAAGAAGGATGTGAGTTTCAGAGCTGCTTCCTACCTCAATTCTGTTAGAGTCCCAGTTTTGGTAAAAAGAGAAAAGGCCTAGATCTGTTTCTAGGACTTCTGGCCTACTCACTGGTGATCAGATCCATGCTCAGCCCAGCACCTTGTCAAAGGCTGGATGTGATGTTCAGCAAATGGAAGAATCATTGCTGGCTCCATTAGAGAATAGCTGGACAAAGCTTCTGGTAGATAGAGTAACGAGACAAATAGCCGTTGGTGACAGCTTGCTCCAACACCTGGTGGAATCCAGGCTTTGTCAGCCTTTTCTTGGAGGCTTGCCCAAAAGCCTGTCAGGACTACGATAATACTCTTACTCTGCACTGCAGAGAACTTAATTCATCTATGGATGCCAGATTTTGGGGAGAGTTAAACTATCTTAACTTCTGAGTTACAGGGTGGGTTGATGCACTATTAGAAGGACTTTATCTCCCTAGTTCTCCTTCTTTTAAATATCAATCCTGTAATTTGAATTTTGTGAATTTCATCATTTTCTTATCCTAAAGGAAGCAATGTGGGAGACTTGACTGCTTCCCCTTCTGTTTCTACAGATGGTGATGTGGTAAATGTAGCCAAGCTCTTCTCTACCTAGGAGACGTTCTCCCCTGAGGAGCAGTCCCCTTTTGCTGGACATGCTTACAGAACTGCACAGCCATGGACCTCAAGGAGAAGTGTCAGGTAGGTTTGCTGATAACAGTCACACCCAACTTAAGTGTTGAGTCCTTTTAAATGTCTTTATTATTTTGGGTCAAGATTCACCAGGTGCCATGATTATGTGGTGGTATAGTCCATGGATAGTATAGAAGTTGAGAGTTCTGCCGCCTTTACATCCCTGTGTGTATCCAAAGGGAAATCCTTTGTAGGCTGGGACCGAGGCAGCCACAGTGGAACAGCACATGTGGGGCATCTGCTGTCACACCTGCTGTATCTCTCTTGAGCTCTATGCTGGGGCTCCATTCCCATGGACACTCAGCTCGGCTTTACTTGAGAGGCTGAATTCACTGGGAAGATTTTTTAAATAAACCAAGGCAATGAGATCATCTGAGTCCAGTTTTGCTGGTGGTAACTTGGGGTCTCAGCCGACTCTGGTGAGAGAACACTCTTGGCTTTTCCCTCTGGTGTCCCTTTCCCCACCACACCGTGAGCTTTTGTCTGTTGGCTGTCTCTGTTTTCTCTGTGCATCCCTTCCTTGCTGTTTTGTTTGCAGCAGTGAGAAGTGGTTTTGTTCATTAGTGCAAAGTACCTGTTAGGGACTCACCTCGACTCAGATCAGCTCTAAAAGATACTACAGCAGTGTGAGTGACTTTTAAAGGTCAGTTTTTCACATCAGCTGTGGCACTTGCCTACTCAACTGCTTCTTTGCTGGGTTTCTGCTCTGAGCTGTGCCAGGCCAGGAAAGCCTGGGCTCACTCCTGCCCGAACCTTTTGGTGCTGGAGTGCTCAGAGGACACGTTTGACCGATGTTATTTTATATCAAATTGCTTTATTACCATGGAGTTAACATTCCAATGAGGACAATTATCTACTTATTCTCTTGTTAATGACATCCTGGGCTAATGTGGTATTGATGATTTTAAGAGATGATGCGATTACCGCTCTGTGCAGGGGTGTGTTCTGTGTAGGGTCTGAGAGCACCAAAGAGAGGAGGGCATAGCAGGGACACTTTCACTGTAGGTCACTATCTTTGGTGTATCTTTCTCATATGACATTCTCCACTGTCACTGCAGGAAGATCATATCAAATTGCTGGACAGGCAGAAGCATGGGCACTATTATAATAGACCTTTCAAAGGCCTATTAGGAAAGTGTCCTGACAAGGAGGTTACAGGGGGAATCATGGTGTTCTCAAGCCCTAACCTTCTCTCCTGACTTCCTGAAAGTTTTTCTCTCTCCTTTCTGAATGGGAGTTAAATTGAAGGCAAGAGATCACCACAATCTTTTCAGTAGGAATTAGAAGACCCCACAGATACATAAAGCTACATTTTACAACTTACTTTGTTTGGATTCTGAGGAAAGACCATGATTTTGTTCTTGTTAGTAACCCCATGGTGGGGGGCTTGGAACTAGATGATCTTTAAGGTACCTTCCAATCCAAACCATTCTGTAATTATTATTTGGTGCTAAGGAGTTTGCTCCTTTTTGTTTTATTTTAATACTGCAGATCCTTGTTTCACCCCCTTTAAAGTGGAATCCACCTTCCTAAAATGAAGAACTTGGACGCATATACACTGATAAGGGAACAAATTAACCTGCTTTGTAACCTCGGCGGTAAATTCAGTGTGCTAGGTTTTATTTTAAAATCCTAAAAATAAAACGAACCCACATGAAAACATCAGTCCCAAATCTGGTTGAAAGCAATCTCTTCAATATAGGTGTGTCATGGAGAGTTAGCACTCCTGGAGCGGGAGACATGCTCAGAGAACTGCTGCAGCACAGACATCTGTCACTCAGATGAGAGACTTGTCCTCTGGCTCCAGTTAGCTAGTAAGTTCCCTTGTCAGGAATGGCTGAGGATCAGAGTTTGTCAGGTGTAATGCAGGCTGCCTTCCAGTTTTTGCCAGAAACCAGACAGCACAGAGAAAGGCAGAGAGTATTTTAGGAGCAGAGCCAAAACCTTCTTAAATTAAATGTGCTGATATCTTGTTCTTTCTCCCCTTCCTCTGACTTTTTAATTTCCAGTGTATTTCTGAAGTGAATTTAATCTTTGTGAAGGGTGCCAGAATCTCTGCTCCAAGACCACTCAGCACATACCAAGAGAGCCGCACTGACTGCCACAGGACACTGGGAGGCTCATGAGTTTGCGTTGCATTAGATGTAAGCTGGATTTGCAGCCACACAACTAATAAAAATTATTGACATCATTCATTCCACAGTTACCCATAACAACTGAGCTGTACTGTCCCTGTATAATTGCTGGAGCCTGGATACCGCACCGTGCCTCCTGGCCAGAGCCTGGAAATGTATTCAGGGAGCCTGTGCTGTGCTCCACATCACTGCAGCTCCAGCACTGTTGGTCCTTGTTCCAGGTTGCCTAACAAGAACTACAGTCCTACCTTTGGACTGAAAAGTGGCCCAAGTCCTTTGCCACTTCTCATCCTGCCAGTGACTGTGTCTCTGTTTTTATTCCCTGCTGTTCTCTAAAAGCTCAGCTCTTCTTCCAAGGGCTTTTTCACAAACATATCCTTTTTCCACAGGCGTCTCTCATCTGTGCTGCAGATTTTGTATAGGTCAGTCCTTGCCTTTATACTCAGCCTTTTATTTCAAGTCCCAGTTTTATCTTCAGATCCCAAGTTTTTGTCTTCTGCTCTTTCATTCTATTATTTAATGCACAAATGCATATCCAGATGCAATTTCTGATGCCAGTTGATATCAGAAGGAAGCTACATAGTACAAGTTACTGCCCTACACAAAACACTGTAGAGCAAGGTCTCTCAGCAGTGGGGTAAACAAGAAGAAGCAATTTGATCCAATTCCATTTGTATCCATGACCAAAGCTGGAGGTTTTGAGGTTGGGACCTCTAACTGCATAAAGCACAAGGATTGTTCGTGGTATTGCACAAGCAAGTTGTTTTACTCACTTTCTTTCGAGTCTCCAAAAGGTACAAAGCTGTGGGAAACAGATCAGCAAGCACCGTGATAAAGAAGGAGCCTTACAAGTATATTGGGTGAGGGTTTATCCACTCTTTCCCCATCTTGTTGATCTTTTCTTTTTTCTCTGTTTTTTTCTTTGTGTTGAGTGGAGTAGGTGTGTAGTTCCTTACCAGGCAGGAAGGAAAAATTGTACCATTAGGACATTTTCTTGTTTTCTGCGGTTTAAAATTGTTGTCTAGGTAACAAAATGCCCTGCAGAAGGATAAAGGATGTCTTGCCTCTTTCTCTCTTCTGCTTTCTCCTGAAGTTACATTAAATAAATACAAAGTGTCTGCTTCCCTTCAACTTTGGCTCTAAGAGCTTTGTGAGATTACACATCGATGTGTAACTCAGTGCCAACACACAGGTGATAACCAAACCCTGTGTTTGGTTTATTGTGAATATTGAGGCCACTTAATCTCTGCCCTTCTGGCTTAAAACACAGAATATGGGCTGTGCCTGTTGAGGCATCTGAACCTCAGGAAAGGAAAGGAAATGAAGAGCTTGTCCAGGCAGGGCAGGTGGGTCCTGACACCTGTACATGGTCTTCAGAGCTGCACAGTATGCTGAGACTGGAAGCCTTTGCAGTGCCTGTCCTGTTTGGTACCAGCCAGCTATAATCCTTGGCAAGCTATTGAGGTGGTGCTTGGCTGGGCCAGTTCTTTTCCCCTTTCTGTGTGGAATGAAAGCAGTTGTTTTAGTGATTGCTCTGCAGAACTAGGAAGCCCCAGACAGAATTAGGACAGCACTGAGTAGGAGCTATATGAAAACTCACTTATAAAGGTGCGTCCCTCCAACAATGAGAAGGAAACATTCCTGTAAAAGATGAGAATGAGAGATAAGGCTCATTCTTTCTTCATCTTTTTATCCCCTTGTTGTTCTACCCAGCCCTTCCCTGTCTACACTAATCCTCTACGTCCTGTGTGCCATGCCCAGGTAAATGTGGAGCCCCAGGCATGGTTATGGTGAATTTATGTGCACCTTTTAGTTCAGATTGTGTGGGTCAGGATCAATATGGAATGCTGAGAGGGGCTTTTGCTGCATTCTTTATCAACAAGAGAAGAGGGAGGGAACACTTCAGACGGGACCTGTAACCATCTCAACTTGTTTAAATAGCAAATACTTATATTTTTGAATTGAGATTGAATCCAAAGCTGTGGAGTCATCTGTGGGGCAGTTAGTATTCCAGGGTCTCTTGGTTTCAATTTGTCTTTTTCCATGCCTACTCAGGTGTTCCTTCCCCTCTAGTATATTTTATAGCACTTTGTCCTACCTAATTTGCCATCTGCTTTTGCACAGACCCCTGTCTGTCAGCATCATTCCTTCCTGTGCATGCATATGCAGCTCTGCAGGCAGGGAGCCCAGGGATCCTCACTGTGTCGGCTCCATCTGATGAATGAACCATTCTCACAGACATCTGGTGCTATCCTGGGCAAACTTTCTTCTCTCTCTGCTTTTTTCTCCCCCTCTTTCCATCCCTCATCCTCCCTCATCCCCCACCCCCATCCGCCGCCTCCTTGCTGGATCTGCAGCGTGACTGGAAACAGGCTGAATTAATCAGCAGACTGGTGCTTCACTCTGCTGCTTCTGTCTCATTCTCTGCGGCGCTGGGCTCTGCAGAGTCTTGCTCTCTCTCCCTCTTTGCTCTCTCATTTTTGGAGAGTAGCAGCAGTGCAAGTTGCTGGGGAAGTGGTGCAGGAATTCAGCCCAGATGCTCTTCAAACAGGCTGATCTCTGGATCCCCCACCAAGGCAAATGTCACAAAGTAAGTTCCTCTCCCTTAACATTTAATTTCAAGATGGCTTTCCCTGTCTCCATCCCCAGCCTGCATCCTGATGTGATTGGGGCATGGAGAGCTTTGAGGTTTTGGGGAAGGAGGTTATGGCGGACATGAAGCAGGGAGTGATGATTTTAGCAAGGGAATAACTTGTTGTTGGCGGTGATGGGGAAAAGAAACTGTTTTAAACTGCGGTTTTAACCCCAGGACCAACAGAAAGATCCACACAGGATTTTAGCTGCTGACTCCTGCTTTGCTGCCCCTCTGCCTCACGGCTTAAATTTGTCTGTTGCTTCTCTAGGCTTTGATCTGTAACTGTTGAACCTCCTTATCCCAGTGGGATCCATCCGGCAGTGCACCTGCCAGGCTGGATCATCATTTTAGTCCCCAAAGTCTTTAGCTGAAGAAGTGGGGATGGGAAGGAAGCTATCAAAGGGGATGAAAGATATGCTGAAGTTCTGTGGATTTCTGAGCATTGCTGGCCTCTAGGAAGGGATTAGCATTCTCTGGAGGGAGCTCTGCACTGGCATAAAGCACTGCTGCATGTTGAAGCCAGGATAAATACAGACCCCTAACTGCTCTCTGAACTTGGAGGAGTAATGCCACTGGCTAAATTACAGTAATTAAAGCTTAATAATTGTGTAGTGCTTCAAAGCACTGCATAAACCCTGCCTCATCCTGCAGCCTGGTGGGACAGGTAACTGTGGTTGGGGATTTGCTGCTGCAAACAGGACTGAAGGGACAGACTGAGAAATGTGCAATTTCAAACTGGGCTGTTTCCTGAGGGAGCAGCCGCCTCTTTCTCTGTTGCTGGGCTGCTACTGGGGAGAAGCAAAGTGCTGGGCTTTGCATTACCTGTGTAGAAAGGTTGATTGTGCCTGCTGGCATCTTACTCCGTGCTTTGTGGGGAGCATAAAATGTGGATGTTGTTGAGTGGATTAAAATGGACCCTGTGCACAGCAAAGTGCAGCAGTGATTCAGGCTGGCGAGCGCTGCTTTGGTCACATCTCAGAGCTCTGTGCTCCTGCAGCTCTGTCTCTTTGCAGGGGGAATCTGCAGGCCCTGATAGTCACGAGCTGTGGGGAGCCTCAGAGCATCCACACTGGAGTCCCTGCAGGCACCCAGTTACCCAGCTGGGGGGGGCTCTTTTGTCCGGGGGCAGTGGGAGGCCTGGGCTGCCTTTCATCCTGGGCTGCACGGGGAGGGGGAAGGAGATAGTTGCTGCCTATTGCTCTGTCCATTAACTTGGGCACTGCTGTGCTGAAGACTTGGCTTGTTTCACTTGATTTGAGACCACCAACAGCTAAGCTGTGGCTGCCAAGCTCGTGTCAGGTGCATTCAAACCAAGTTTAATAGCTGTGTTCCTTGTGCCTTCTGGTGCTTTTCCCAGCATGTCGAGGTTTAAAGGGAGTGGTCCCCACAGAGCTGTGGTCTGCTTGGTGGAGCTGCCTGAATTGTGCAGACACCAACATACATTTCTTTTTCCTGAGCTTTCCAGTAGTGTTCAGGTGGGCTGGTGAATGTTAAAGTCTTCACAATTACAACAGTTGGTGGGGAGTTGGTAGCCCCATCACAGAGTGAGAAACTAAGGCACAGAGGAGCATCCGATTTTCCCACTGTCATGCAGAAACCATTGGCAGAATGAATTAGAGAATCCAGCTGTCCTGACAGTCCAGAGTCTTAATCTAAAGTTCATCCCATGGAGTAGGCATGTGTCACGGGGGATGACTGATGTAGCCTGGGTCACTAGAGAAGCATTCTTGCCTGGACTCTGATCTGATCTCTTAGGAAAAGTAGCCAGGAGAGCACCAAGGAAGACAGAAAGCAAGATTGGGACCAAGGATGGGGTAATAAAGGGAAATTTGTGCCCAGAGTGGCCGATGCATTGGCTCTGCTGGTTCTATCTGTGCCACTCTCTAGCAGGGATGAGCCATTTCAGGCAGTCCAAGCACTAAATCAGCAGCTCTTGGTGTACAGGAGCCGTAGCATCCTGATGTGTGATTTGCTTTAGAACAAGAACAAATACCTCTCTAGCACTAGGCTGCTGTATGAAATGCTACCCCAAGAAATTGTGTGCTGTCATGTATTTGATGTCTGTCATCCTCTCAGACCCAAACCCCCCACTTTTTCTTATTGTGACTTACCCTAAACAAGAATCCAATTTACAGTGATAAATGCAAATATATTTGGTGGAGTTACTCCTTATTGTGTGTTTTTGAACCTGATAATAATGCTTACATTTCAGGAGGTGTAATCCCTGTAGTAGATTAAAATGCCTGCAAAGTGTCATTGTTAAATTAAAAACTGCCTTCTTTTTCTGCTAAGGAATGCAAAATAGCTCTCAGAAAAAGGAAGAACATTCTGCTGCCCAGTTTCCCACCTCCAACTTTTCAGATCTGAAAAGCAATTGAGTAGAGGTATTATAAAAGGAGCCTAGTGAGTGCAGCCTGCAAAGAGGGAAACAGTCTGACAACTGCCTTGCAGGGGTTTTCCACCACTCGGAATCAGAGGGGTGGATCCGCAGTCTATGAGAATTGAAACTTGTAGCAAATATTTTGTATTCTGTTCACTTATTTTTTTAAACAGTCTTTGTGAAGGCAGTTACATTCAAGTGTACAGCAATCTTGGTTAGAAGTCCTTATTCTGGGAGAGACTGAATCCACAGAGGATGGAAAATGATTCAACCCACTTTGCTCTGGAAAGCAAGGAATATATTTATGTTCCAGTATTATTAAAAAAAAAATATTTGGCACATATTATATCAACATTTACTGATACAGCAAATAAATATCCTACTATGGATGTGTAATGGCTGTGGGAAAATATAAGAGGACTTAAATATACTAATATTTTGTGTCCATTTCTCTGTACACATTCTGGGCTCTGCTTCTTTGTTCCTCTGGAAGGAAGCTGCAAGACCTCTGTCTTTCATCAGATGGCAGAGAATGAGAGATAGCTAATAAACTTTTAAGGTAATCTTAAATGATTCTAAGTGTAAAAGAACAAGATGGGCATTTTAGGAAGAGAGCTCAGTGGTGAATTTGTGTGAGGATGAAGGTGGGCTGCAGGAAGCAGACATGGGTAGGTGGTGTTGCTGGGGAACAACTTCGTGTTGTGGGAGGAAAAATCAGAAAATAACCCCACTTTTCCTACCTATCAGCCTGAAAATGCTCCTGCAACCCCTGAGGAAGGCAAAGAAAACCTATTTGCCATGATCCAGGCAAGGCTATAGATTTAAAGCTCCTCGGTATTTGACAACTAATTTACCCCTGCCAAGCTATGGAGGGTCAATTGAAAGGATAAGGCAAAGAAAAGTCTATAGATTCTGTGACTTCTCATCTCCTGCCTCTGACCTGCTTCTTGTTTCCTTCCTGAAGAACCAAACCAGCTCCTAAACCTGGGCATTTGCGAGCTCTGCGTCAGGTTCCCTTTCCCTAATGTTTTCAGGCTAGCTAAGCAGTAATTTAGCATGTAGAATATTTACTAAGAGTGGAGAAATTCACACATGTTTTCATGTTTCCATCCAGTCCACACCTCAGCACATTCATTGCCTCTAGAAAATAAAATCACATGCAAAAAGGAAATGTTCTGCACTGTTTTTCCCGTAACAGCCATCCCACAGATCACAACTCTTGAGAGCCCTGGTATCATCCCAAAGCAGAAGGACGTTTTTACCTGGCTCCAGCTGTGCCTCTCACACTGAGGCTGGGATAGCCAGGGCAGGGGTCAGCTCCAGAGGAGCCTTACGTGTGCTTAGAGGCTCCTGTGCTCTCCAGGGCAACGGAGGAAGCAGCTGCTCATTTTCTCCTTAGGACTTTTTGCCTTTAGGCCCAGGCAAAAGAAAAGTACAGCCTTTTAAAATGCCTCCTGATACCCGTCAGGGGTTTGCTTTCACTGTAACCTGGAATTTACTGTCTCCTCTTTCTTTGTTGTTCTTCACAGGAAACCCTATGCTAAGGCAGCTGGGTGGGAAGGTGTCTTGCTGTTTCTGTTTGGACCAGAAAATTAGTGGATTTCTCTTTGAATGTAACTTTCTAAAGCAAAGATGTGAATGTTGAGGTTTTTTATTAATGAACTGACACCTCCTGTGAATGGCTTCTTCACCCTGGGGTGCTCACTTCCTGGTTTGTGGCAGGAAGAGCACTTGCAGCTGATGAAAGGCTGGAAAGATCCCTCTGGGACAGTTTCAGAGAGCCTGGGTTTGCCATATACGAAGGTTTTCTTCAGGGCATTTGAAAAATGCCTCATTAGCAGTTGATGACTTAGCAGGGCAGCTCTCGTTGCGAAAACGTGGAGCTGCCCATTGACGGGAGCTCAGGGTGACTCTTCTTGGCTGTCCCTTTCATTTGGGTGTGAGGCTCTTGCCCTTGATGCTCACCCACAGCAAGTTACCCGAGTGCCCCCAGCAGTCCTCACTCACAGTATTACATTATTTGTTTACCAGACTGGCTCTGCCTCCTTTGCCAAATACTCCGTGTTCTGAGTGTCAGGATGGGTGTTTAACAATCCCTGCCCTTCTTCTTCCCCAGCCCTGCCACACTGCAGTTGTCCTTTATCACCTGCTACAGCCATGTTCCTTTGTGGCTGCCCTTATCGTGACTGACACTATGCCAAACCAGTAACTCCTCTGTAAAGTTTGGAGCAGGTGTGCAAGTGTTTCAGGAACCTTTTTTGATTGCCTCTGGATTTGCTGCCTTTTTGTGCTCGCTGCCTGCTGTGCTGTGGCAGTTTCTCTTTCCAGGCACTCTGTGGCTGTAGTAGAGGTTGGCATTAAGTGCAGCTTTCCTCTCATTTCTTCTGTAGCTCCTGATGTGGCCATTGGAACCAGCTCGGTGTCTAAGCAGACTTTGCTTTTCAGTTCAAGTCCCTCTTATTTTTGCCGCCTTTTGTTCTGTGTGTTTTATTTATCTGTCTGCTTTCCCCATGTTGGAGAGGATTTATATTTCTGTGGGTGCCTTGCTCTGCCCCAAACAGGCAGCAGCCAGACAAGAGAGAGAAGCCTGATTGTCCCTTGCTCGGTGTTGTTCTCAGACACTCCTATTTGCAGCACTCTGTGGGGCAGCAGCATGGCTGGTGCCAGCTCCACCGCCATCTTCTCCTCTGGGAGTCTTTGAGACACTCCTATGTTTAGTCCTGTGCTGATGTTACCTGGGCTGCTTCCAAGAACAACACAGAACTACTTCCTCTATTCCAAAACTGACACAGAGAATGAAAACTGCAGCAGGATTATTTTTAGTTCTGTAAAAGTGCAGCTAAAGCAGCATTGCTGGACTCTGCCTGGACAGAATTTGCTGTTTCAGGTTGTCCCTGATAGGCAGGGAGAAAGTGTGTGTGTGGTAGATGGTATTTTAAAGAGAATTTATGTGCTATTCATCAACACTGCATGACAGTTTTGGATTGGACCATCAGTACAAATGAGTCTGAAGTCCAAGATCAGTTTCCAGTAAATGTTCATCACAAATCCATGCTGTTAAGGAACAGGAAGAAAAGATCAGAACCAAGCTGCACTTGGAGAGCTGGGTGTGTGCAAGCAGCTCCTGAGGAGCAGAACTGCTGCAGTTTGAGACCATGGTGGGTTTGGCAGGGCTGGGAAGAGCTACAAGAGCAGGAAGAGCTGCAGCTCCTGCCTGAGCTCCGGGCTGTATCACATTGGCGGGGACAGGAGGGACAAACTTCCTGCCTGTGTTCTGTAGTTCTGTACTCTGTGCACAGTATGAGACACCTGAACATTTCCAACATGTAGGATACCCTATGTGCTGTACATGCTTAATGCGTTTGTACTGAAACATGAAATGCCCATGAGAACTTTTACTTAGCAGTTCCCTGCTGTAGCCTTCTCATGGACACCTGTCTGCTCTTCCCTGTTGATTTGCTCTCAGTGATCTGGTGTCCACAGGACCTCAATGCCGTCTGTGATTTGAAAGAAAGGAAAGTGCTCATGCTCCTGCCCCAGAAATGCAAGTGTTTACCCCACTTTGTTGTTATCAGCATCTTGTGTCAGTGTTTTCCATATGGTACACTCCTGGGATGTGTCCTTTGGGACTGCTGCCTCTGCTGAGCGCTGAGGGAGAGGTGCTGTGAACTCTGTGCTTCCTGCAAGTCCAAATGTCTCCCTTGCAGTTCAGCACTTAAAATTCCAATGTTTGCTCTTGTAAAAGGAGGAGTTGATGGCGGGGTCATGTCTGGTGCTGAACTGATCCACAGCCTAGCACTTCAGTCTGGGAGCTTCTGCATCAAAGTAGCCACAGAGGCCTGACTCACAAAAATCTGTAGTGAGCTGTTGTGGAAATTGGACCACTCTTGTTTTGAATTGCAGATACTCTACTACTTAGTTGTTACTATTGTTAGCAGATCCATCCTGTATCATTAAAATTCTACCGTAACTGTGTTTTGTTTTCTCTACAAGCTGATACCAGTTCAAGCCTGCATAACCTCTGTTTGTATTGTCCTCAGCTTCTACTGATTAGATCTTGTTTCACAGAAATGACTTGGTATTGTGCTTTGATAAAGTATTTATCAGCACAGTCAGGACCAGTTTGTTTACCTGATACTATCTAAGTTCTCTAATTCCAGCCAGCAGTCTAAAGTTCACAGGAGGGAAGATGATTTCAGGAAAATGGAGAATCCGGCTAGTGATGATAAGTACAGGGCATTCACGATCAGGTGCTCTGTCAGCCACCAGGAAAAAGCCTAAAAGGAAAATAGGGAAGCAGTAACAGGTTTATTTTTCTGGCACCTCAGGATGAGATGACCTCAAGTTTGGGCCTTACCACAAAGAAAGCCCTCACGATCCTGAGAGACCAATTGTCAGCACTGCTGGAGGGGCATCAGAAGGAACGGAAAAAAGGGACTTCATGGAAGGTGAGGCACCAAACAGCACAAGTTGGGCACTCGGTCTCCCCTTCTCAAAGTAAAGATGAGGGTTAAACAGAAGTTGGCTGCCTTCCCCTCCAGAGTGCAGCTGCAGAGTGTCCAGGTGTAGAACCGCTAAAGTCCTTGGGAACAAAGCAAGGAGTCTATCTCAGGGTGTGATTCTGTCAGCACTTCTCTCCTGGATGCTAGAGCTCTGTGGGAAGATGCCTCTTGCCCCGTGAAGGATCTAAGGACTTCGAGAGCCACTAAGGGCAGTGAGCTTAGAGGGTCTATCTCAGGTGGAGATAAAGAGCTGTGAAGCTCAATAGTCTCCCCTTGTCCACCGTGTTTGCCTGGCGTGTGTGTTGAATAGAAAGTGCCAGCGTTTATGCACAGTGCTTAAAAGTGTTCCTTGGTTGGTCAATGACAATGGGACGGCCTGGCACAGAAGCCTTTTCATTCTTCCAGTCGAGAGAAAAGGAGAGACTGTTCACCCAGACTCACCAGCTGAGCATCCACTGGTCCTGTAGGATTCACACAACAGATCTGGGATGCTCTGTGTCATGTTCAGGGGTTTTGCAAAGTTCTGTTCTCCCTGGAGCACCAGCTGCTGCCTTCACCCTTTCTCACTCTGCTTTTCCAAACGTCTGGCTCTGTGTTCCATGAATGCTGACTGTCTGCTGCTCTCCCTTTGCAGGAGGTGTGGAGGAGCAGTTTTCTGTACCATGGTAACCGCTGCTCCTGTTTCCACTGGCCTGGTGCGTCTCTGATGCTGCTGGCAGTGCTGTTGCTGCTGTGCTGCTATGGGAGCCAGCCACAGGGGAGGTGAGCAAAGCTTCCTACACTGCTGAACTGAAGCAGGGTGTTAGTTTTATATCATCTTAGTACTGTGTGTGGCTGACATAAGTGATGTCCCTCATTCTGTCTAGCTATCTTGATATCAGCATACTCACACTGGTAATTCCCTATCAATCCCTTCCACAGAACTTCAGCCAGCTTAATTTTACTTCTAATAGACCCAGGGAGTGTCCTATGGAGAGACTGAGGGTTTTTTTTTCTACAACATCCCTAGCTCTTTAAAACTCCTAAGGCGTTGTAATAGTTAGGAAGTATTTTGAAACCAGAGAAATCAGTGCCTAATGGGAGAAGTTAGGGTGCCATACATGCCTTGACCATATTTGTAAAGTATTTTTTAATTGAGGTGTCATTATCCTAAAGAAGAAGTGTGATCATGCATTTCTTTTTGAGCCATAAATCTGTGAGATGTGGGAATAAACAACCAGGCAGTTGTGTGTTTATCTCTGTGAGTGTCTGGCAGTGTATTCTGCTCGTTTACTCAAACCTCATCTGCTTTCTGCTTCCTCCTGTTTTGCTGTGTGAAGCCAAGGTGCTGAGATAGTCAATGCACTGGCACTCTTCCTCCTGCTCCTCTTGGATCTCCTCATGATCGGGCGTCAAGAGAGGCTGAAGTGCAGAGAGGTGGAGAGGAGGCTTCAGACCATCGTTGATAAGATAAATGGTGAGGTCTCCTTCATCTGTCCCATTTGCACTTTGTTTTCCTCCCATTGAATCTTTCCCCAAACCTGATCACATGCATTCCTAATTAAGCTTGCTAACCTTCCCCTGTGTTGCACAGAGAGAGGCTATGGGAAGTGTGTTCTCCGCATGCCTGTCCTGTAAAATAGTTATTTTGAGCTGTCATGTGGCCATGTGCTTCCAAGCTGTGTGTTACCAGGTGGGCGTCTGTTATGGCTGTGCTTTGGAGTAATACGAATCCTCATATCCGTATAAAAATATCTGCCTTGCAGCAGCTGATGAGGGGAGAACACGTGGGGTTGTACCACAACACTGAGCAGAAGGAAATAAATTGCTGTGCATGAGCATTGTCTCAATGGGGGCTTTGGGACCTGAGGGGGAAGTTCATTCCAGTGGGGCAGTTTCAAGGACAGCCTTTAGATTTTCTGTTTTACAGGTTTTTAAATGACTGTTTAGTTGTTAATACTGGGTGGAGAAAGAAGGGAAAAGCCATCACAGAGGAAGAAAGAGATGATAAAAGATCATGGGAATGGGCTGAGCTTAGCACTGGGGGACCTGTAGCCCACTGCAGGATATAAATCCAGAATTGCTACCACTTCATTCTTTCACACTTTATGCTTTCAGATACACTTGGCAAAGAGGTGAAATGGCCAGACTCCATGTACCCTGACCTTCACATGCCTTATGCCCCATCCTGGTCACTTCACTGGGCCTACAGGGATGGGCATCTTGTCAATCTGCCCGTGAGCCTCTTGGTAGAAGGAGATGTTGTTGCTTTGAGGCCAGGCCAGGAGTCGTTTGCTTCTTTGAGAGGCATTAAGGTAACTTTCTTGTTTAATTTCCCTGGCCTGTAACAATATATTTCCCAGGTTTTTCTTGCTAATACTCTAATTCCCAGAGTACAGATTATTGGAGTGTTTGGTTTCTTCTGACTTGAAAACAGTTTGAAATTCCAGTTCAGTCAAGGGCAGTGCATAGTTAGCCAGGCTGCATCTTCTCCATGAACTCCCAAACCCACTGGACAGGAGACACCAATGTTATACAAAAGCACTGTATTTCTTCCTCTCAGGT
>VYZQ01058191.1:0-28339 GCA_013400655.1 Mystacornis crossleyi | reverse complement strand
TGTATTTCTTCCTCTC
Organism: Mystacornis crossleyi; assembly: GCA_013400655.1. Classification (NCBI taxonomy): domain Eukaryota; kingdom Metazoa; phylum Chordata; class Aves; order Passeriformes; family Timaliidae; genus Mystacornis; species Mystacornis crossleyi. Next base: position 28,323 of record VYZQ01058191.1, on the reverse strand, counting down.
AGGTCAAGGGGAAAATGTAATGTGCTGCTAAATATAAGTGGAGTGAATCTATCCAGTAGGATAATATGACATACAAACCCCGTCCTTTATCCTGCTTTTTATGTGCAGAAATAAAGTTTGTCTGCTTTGACCTTCTCCTTACTACTGATTTATTATAAAAGAAGGTAATGTAAAATACCTGGGGTGTAAGGAAATTAACTAATCACTTACAAGATCTATACAAAGATTTTACTGTTTGAAGAAGGTTGGAAAAAGTTCAAAGCTTGTAATTTACCTTTGGTGGTTTTGATCGTAACTTTCACTCCAAATGCCAATTCTCATGAGATAAGCAGATGTGCTTGAACACAAGCCTTTGGGCTCTCTGACCTTTTTTCTAGGATGATGAGCACATAGTTCTGGAGCCTGGAGATCTATTTCCACCCTTCTCACCCCCACCCTCCCCAAGGGGAGAAGTGAAGAAGGGACCTCAGAATCCTCAGCTCTATCGTCTCTTCCGTGTGTTGAAGACACCAATAATTGATAATGTCAGGTGGGTTAAATGCAGGGCACAGTGCCTACCCAGCTGTCTGTGTCCTCGTTGCTGCCTTCCTGTTAAGCAGGTGAGGAGACCTGAGGAGTTTTCTTGACAACACTGCAAATTTACCATGGCAAGTGCCACACTCTAATTATTTTAGATGTTGGCTTCTCTTTTAACAGCCATCCCTCATAGCATAGGCTGAGCACAGTGTTCTAATCAGGTCTGCAAGGAGGTTTATGTCCAAGGAAAGTGGAGGGTTAGGGTCTTTGTTGCTGAAATTACAAACTGTTTTCTGTTTTTCAGGTGGTGCCTGGAAATGGCTCTGTCACGGCCTGTGACAGCCCTGGATAATGAGAGGTTCACTGTACAGTCAGTGATGCTGAAATACGCCGTCCCTATCGTGCTGGTAGGTCTCATTCCAAGCCTTTGTCCTTGAGAATAGCCGTGTTCTGTCAATAAAGGCGAAGAATTTGCAGCCATCAACAGGAAGCTGTGGCCAGGTTCACTCATGCGGCTGACTGTGTGTACCTTGGGCAGTTCAGAGATGCTGAGCCGTGTAACCATGAGAGTGGAGGGAGGAACTGCAGCAGCAGATCAAAAATGTATTTTTCATACTCTCCCAGGGCTGAGAATGTTACAAGGCACTGAAACCCCCTTCCTTGCAAGTGCCAGTAGTTAGTGTCATCTCTGAATTGCAGGCTGGATTCCTGATCACCAATGCCGTGCGCTTCATTTTCCAAGCTCCCGGAATTGCTTCCTGGCAGTACACTCTTCTTCAGCTGCAGGTAAAGGACAGCTCTGAGCTTCACTCCCCAGCGCACCACCGAGATGGATCCCCTCCCTCATTTATCCTATGACAGCATCCTGTGCTTGCTGGATCTGGAAGCATGCTGGATCCAGGAGCATTCAGTGGAGGAGGACAGCAGAACTTCCCTGGCCATTCCTTACAGACTTCCCTTTAGGTGTTTTGCTCTCTCATTTGCCATGTATGTGTTTATCTGTATCTATTTATCTATATCTATATATATGGTATCTTTTGCCCTTAAACTCATTAGAGTTTTATGCCAAATTCAGCAGCAAAAACAGCTGCACGTTGGTGTGATTGATTCTTGGCCTCCTTCAGTAAACTTCCCTAAGGTGTGCACTATTTGGCACTGCTTCCAGTCCCCTTCCTTCCTGCCCTGGCCTTTTATCCTTATCCTCTCCCTGTGGTGGAAAAGATGTCATGTGAGAGGTTCTGCTTCTTGTTGTCTCTGTGCTTGTTGGTGATCACAGATTGTTTTTTTCAGGTGAATGGTGTCTTACCCATCCTTCCGTTGCTCTTTCCTGTCCTGTGGATTCTTGCTACCGCCTTTGGAGAAGCCAGAGTCTTGGCCCAGATGAGCAAGGCCTCATCCACCTCACTGGTACGTTTCTCCCCACATGAAACCATTGCAGAGACAAGGGCAGAAGATGAAAAGGCTCTGCAAAATGAGCACACGGAATTCAGTAGATGTGTCCACATAATTGTAAAACCTTGTTGGATCTTTGTCCCAGCTGTGCCCTCTCCCTGGAGTACAATATTACTTCTTGAACAGATGCTTTAATTTTTTCAACCTCTCTACAGATATCCCAAAGTGATAGGAAGCTCTGGTGATTCCATAAAACTCTTCAAGGCATGTGCTTTCTGCCAGATAAATATAATTTGTCACAGGGGTCAACATGATAAATGCCCTGTGGTGGCTGTATCTGGGCGAATGTGTAGCCACTGAGAAGGAATGAGATACATCATATCGTCTGCAGTGCCCTGTGGGCTGAGCAGTCCTTTCCTGAGGCTCTGGGGCTTTGTTTGCAGGCATGGCCTTTGAATAGGTCAGGGAGTCAGAGCAGTTTCTGGTGGTTGTGCTGGTTTGGGGAGTGAAGTTTGGTGGTCTGATGGGTGTGATCCTGAGTTGGATGTGCTGTTGGGAGTCCCTGCTTCTGTCCTGGTGGCAGTGCTGGTGAGATGCACTGAGCTATGTTTGTCTTCTGTGCTGATTTCTGTTACTTGGACAGAGTTTCTCTCTCCTTCTTGTCCTTCCTTGGCCTCTGTGACCCTGGTTCTGTGTTTTCTATTCTTTTCCCTCTAGATGTACATGACTTAAGCTTCCCGTGTCCTGGGAGGAAGGACACATGTTACGTCCCTTAGTAGCATTTGCACCTTTAGAACCTCTTCCCAGTGTTTTCTCCACTTTACCTTTCCTACCCATTCTCAGCATCACTTGGTTTGTACTTGTGAAACCTCCCTCTTTCCCTTCACAATTTGCTATTCAGCTCGGAAAAGCTAGAGCTTCTTGGCTTCCTTGCTTCATCATTCTCAACATTCCCATTTGTCTTGTCCCTCATACTTGCATCTTCCTTTTGTTCTATCCTGTCTTCTCCTTTTTCTTGTCCAGGCAACCCTGTCTGACCAGCCAGCTCTTTCTGTGGCATCTCAGACATGATCCTCCGTTCTTGCTGCTGCAGAACAGCTGTTATGATGTGCCTTGGTCACTTACCCCGACCAGGGCAGTCACTTGGCCTATTTCCCTCCTTCCTTCTCTCCTCTCTGTTCAAAATGTAGCAGATAATACCCTTTTCCTCTCCAATCACTTGGCCTACTTGGTAGTGACTTGGCCACTTCTCCACCTTCTTCCCCTTCCTATCATGTTCAAGCTATTTGATTTCCAATTTTTCAAGGCCAGAGGTGACCCTTGGGACTGGTTGAAAGGACACAAACCAGTACCCCGCTAAACAAGCCCCTGCCTCAAGCTGCATTACTACAGTTGGACTGCAGCAACATTCCTTTTAGAAATGAATTTACTGTTGGTTTGAAAACATTTGTACTGCCTTTGATAGGTTGTCTCAGTAATCATTTACCTTCACTGCTAAAAATGGACATTCTGCATTTGTGGCAATTTTTGCAGTATCTGATTTCCAGCCTTTGAAACATTTACATCTTTTGTCTCCTAGATTTAAGAGCAAAGAGCACGTCAGTCAAAATTCTGGTCTGTTGTAACTACTCACATTCCCTTTTACCGTCTCTGGTTAAGTAAACAGTTTAAGCACCTTGAGGCACTATAAGCATATTTTCCAAACCTCTAATCTTTCTCTTGGCATTCCTCTTAGCTTTCTCCACTGTTTTAGGATCACTGTAGGGTTATGAATCTCAAAACCCATAAAATATTCCAGTAATACCTGTGCTTCTGATAAATTTCAGAATAATTTGGGCTTTCTGCTCTGTGTTCCCTTGTTTGTGCAACAAAAGATCCCATTAGATCTTTTAGCCACTGCTTTAAAAGGCCAGGCTTTATTCAGATGATAGTCTGCAATTACTGCTTTCTAAGAGTTCTCGTCCTGTAGGTCCAACCTTCATTTTTGCACCTAAATAGACAGCCTTAGTTTTGTGCTTGTTGGGATACATGTTTTTGCATATTGCCCAAGCAATCCATATTGTTCTGACAGTGGTCTTTTCTCTTTACATTGCACCCTGCCCCAAACTTTGTGTCGTTTACAGTCTCTGTCAGTAATGTGTTGCTTTTAGTTTTCTCTCAGGCTATTAACAAAATACCCAGATTTGTCCCTACTTGAGCTGGTAGCACATTATCGCTAATAATTTCTGTTTCTGTGCCATTTAGAGATAGTCTATTTCTGATATATCTAACATGCGCCCGATTTGTTTGGAATTTTTGTTAGAAAACCAGTTAAGCATTTAGAATCAAGTCAAATTACCAGATGATCTATGTCAAAAGCAGTACTTTTATCAGTCAAATTTGTAATTTTGTCAAAAAAGATATCACAATAGTTTGAGGAGATTTGCTGCTCATATAGTTGTGGTGTTTGGCACTGGTTGTATTATTCCACTTCTTTTCTTTTAACTGAGTCTCATATTAGCTGCTCTGTTATTCTGTCTGAAATCAAAGTCTGTCTGGGGTCCTGTGGTAACTTGGATGGTTCTCCTTCCCTTTTTGGGCATTGGCACCACTTCCATTGAACTGGGACTTAATCCATAGTTCAAGCCTTGTGCAAAATCAGCAGTAACAGTCATTGTCCAGACCTGCTAATTTAAACATATTTATTTTCAGTAGCTGGTGTTGGAATGGAAAATATTTCATAGTTATCATATGGTATGACTGTATCACTGAATAAGGAATAGCAATATTTATTTAACACGTCTGCCTTGCCTACAATGTCATTTGCAATTTCACTGTCTTTAACAAGCAGTGGTCTGGTTTTAATTACCTACTGGTATACTTTTCCTTATTTTTTATGTTGATTTTTACTTCTATTTTCACTTTCACTCATAACTGGTCTCTTATTTTTACTATGAGATTGTTGCTTTTTAAAATTGTAACAAAATATTCTTAAACAGTTCCTAATCATCCTTTGTAGTTCTCAGTTTAAATGATTTCTGACAGATTTCTCTTAGCTTTTTTCAGCTCTGTTAAACTGATCCTTTCTGAAGTGCCAGATATATGCATTATTATTTGGGCTATAGTTTTATTTACATATAAATGTAATTGCCATGTTCACTTATGGTTATGAATAGACTTAAATTTAAACTTTTTCAACATTACATTTAGTGTGGAATACCTTTGTGCTGGATGCAAAAATTCTGAGTTAGTGAATCTCTCAGTGTAATTCCAAGAGCACCGTGGTAGTGCCCTGCTATAATTTCTTTTCACTTCCTATCCACATCCCATTCATATCACCTTATTCCTCTGTGTCCATTGTGTTCCAGGCACCTGCTTTTCCAACCCCTCTTCCAGCTCCCTTCCTGTAACTGACCCATATAAGTTAAAATCAGATCACTCAATCCTGGCTCTTTCTGACTAAAAATAACCACTCAGAAAGAGCCTCCTCTGGGTCTAATTGCTATTATTTTCTCTGTAGACATTTAGGTAATGACTGTGTGTTCCTCTGTGATGTACAGCACCAAGCACTTTGCTTGTGCTTCACAAGTAGATAGAGTCCATTAAAGGCTTAATTGCTTTGCTGAGTTATCGGTCTGCCTTGGTACAGTGATTGCCACAGAGCAGGACTCCTGCTTTCTCCTCCCTGAAGGCACATCCTGAGGGAAGGATGTTCCTCACGGCACATTTCTGAGCACGATTTTAGTAACTGGTCTCTTCTCTTGCTGCAGCTTGCTAAGTTTTCAGAGGACACTCTCAGCAGCTACACAGAGATGGTATCCTCTCAGGTACTATTATTATGAATTGTTTTCCTCCATCTTCACTGCAGAACTTCATTATATCCTTTCCCTTCCTCTCTGATCTCCTGGTTGTTGCTAGACCTTTTTTACTTGTGTCAGTTGTCCGTTGTCACCCATTTGTTGCTTTAATTTGCTGTGCATGCAGGTTGCATGTCTTTCCCCTCCACCTCCCCATGTAAATACTGCTCTGCTGACCAGAGATTGAGGTGACCTCGATGTGAGTCCAGTTGGGCTGTTCTGAATATTGCAAATGGTTTGAAATCAACGTTTTCTGTCGTGAAGACAGTACCTCTTTCAAGACCTGTTCCAGAAGTAAAATAAACTTTATATGGTGTGTGTCTGAAAGAAGGGAATTATTTTGCTTGTACCAGAAAAACCTTGTTCAAGCCAAACTAAAACCCAGAGGGAATGGTGGTCAGCACCGAGACCAAACTGCAGAGGGGACCATGGGATGTTCCGACTTTTTAAAAGTCTGATCCTGTTCCATAGGCTCCTTATCAGGCTTAAGCACATTACTGGTGCTTCCAAAGCTGGGGCAATTAAACATTCAGGAGCCCCTTTCCTGGGGAAGGAACTGCTCTGGCCACTCTATAAATTGCATCATCCAGATTAAACAGGTGGGTAGAGGAAAGATACTTCTCTGTCTAATCTGGCATTAGGATTCCGCTTTCCATAAGGAGGCAGATGGACTCCAGGAGTGATTAAAAGTCCCTAGATATTACAAGAATCAATTCCTGTTTCCTTGCTCTCAGTCACTCAGAGGAATGCACATGGGTGCACACACATGTGTTTCCTTTGCTGAATGTTTGGTTGCCTTTCTGTGTCAGTTCATCGTTTAGCTGAGATGTTTTTCAGGTATTAAATGGGAGTGATTTCAGCTGACCTACCTTGTTGAGAAGATCTGTTTCTTTTCTTTTGTAACATTTTTGCTTAGGAGAACCTGGTTTAAATAAGAACTTTTTTTTCCTTGGTGATAACTCCAGATTGTTTTGCATTTGAGCTTACTGCTGTACTAACCATGAGGATCCAGAGAACATGATTTGAAGAGCTTTTGGGGGAAGTGCTCTGCAGAGGCATTATTTCAGAATAATAGCTAAGAAGCAGTAAAATAACACAGTAATTCAATCCTGGTTTTGCTGGCTTGCACAGAGGAAAACACACGGCTCTGGTGCTTGGATTGATTGCTGCCATCCAGACTCCCTCTGAAACATGTGTGGAAAATGAAGGGTGCCAACTGGACATTTTAATTTTGCAAAATATCACCTTCTTTCTGTTTCATTACAATTCCTTTGTGATGATGGAGTAGTCAGGGCACCTTGGCTTTATTTCTGACATTGTCACTGCCTCAGTAAGTAACCTTGGGCAAGTCACCTCACCACAGGGACCCCATCCTTTACTTGATTTGCGGTCTGGTGGTGGGAAACCAAAGGCCTCAAACTCCATAATCCGAGAGGCTGAGTTACTTCAGGAAAAAAAGCTCTAAGAGGTGACAACTAATTCACTCAAAATGAGCTCACTTCAGAATTCCTTTCTGTGTTTTTGGGTAGGCAAAAAGGTAGTTCCAGTGAATTCTCAATTCAGTAATCAGACTTGGCAGTCTGATTCAGTAATCAGATTGTTGGCAATCAGTGGACAGGGGAAGAAATGCTTTTCCCTTGAGAGCACCAGTGCTGTGTCAGGTAACAGGTTCCCACAGCGACTGATGTCTATCTTACAGTGTATCCCTCTGTTGAAAGTGAAAGCAGGTAGTGTCATACTCCCTTTTTTCCTTCTCTCCCTTCATCTTCCACTGAATGAGTGTCTAATTGGCTGATGTCCTCTGCTTCCCTCATCAGGAAATGATACGCTGTATCTGGAGCCACTTCCTCTATGTTGTAAAAGGCAAATCCCCAACTCTGAGCTTCACTTCCAGCTTGCTCCACAGTCTGGGATCTGTCACTGTGAGTATTGCTGGGTTGTCAGAAAGAGGAGCCCTATGAGGATGCTTCATTTTCATCGTTCATGTCGTCCTTCCCCGAGCACAGACTGTTTGCAATCATTTCACTGTGCTGGAATTAGAAACCCTTCAGGCATCTGTCTTTGTAGAAAAGTTTATAACTGTCTTGTCGTGTCCAAGCACATTTACAGGCTAAAACAATGGTTTGAGATACTCTGTGACATCTGACAGGATGTCTGTATTTTCCAGCTCTGGTTCTGGTCAAATTACCCTCTTGATTCCTGTGCAAGAACCAGCTGGTTTGGGTCCTGGTAAGGTACTAGCTGGTGAAACAGGTTGAGTAGTTGCTTCCTTCCCTTGGTCTTCATGCCTAGTTTTGTAATATGCTGAAGTAAAATTGGTGTTAAACAACCCATCAATCTCGTTCGAGCAAGGAATTCTTGGATTTCTTGGAGTGTTATTGGTACGGTTTCTTAAGAGAAAAAGTTGGTGAAGGAGAGACTTGTCTATCCTCCCATGTGTTTGATAAAGTCATGATATTTACAACTGTGCATGAACACTGAAACATGTCTTCACTAAGATTTTGCTTTCTTGGGGGTGTTTTGGGATATTCTAGGTGCTCTGCTGTGTAGACAAGCAGGGGATTCTTTCCTGGCCAAACCCCAGCCCAGAGACTGTTCTGTTCTTCAGTGGGAAGGTGGAACCACCTCATGACAGCCACGAAGACCTGACTGATGAGCTCTCCACACGGTCCTTCTGCCATCCTGACGTGGAAGATGAGGTGAGTGATCCATAATCCATAATGTGGTGTGTTGGCTGCAATCATAGTTTGACTGACACACAATGTGATATTATAAAGGGGCTTTGTTGAGAAGTCCTGTGCCATAATTTTTTGCTTAAAAGATGAAGAAGCCATGAGGATCCTCTCCTACAGGCATCCTAAAACAGCAGGTGAATCAGCAGTGCCTTGTGTTCAACAACTGAATCACCACCCTTCGCTCTGTTTGTCTCCCACAGCCCCATGAAAGAGACGCTTTGCTCTCTGGCCCCTTGGCAGACACAGTGCACATGGCCAATGAACAAGAGAGGAACAACTGGTCTGGTGATGCTCCAAAGGCTCCTGAAGCCTCTGCCCACCGAAAGTCAAACAGCAGAAGCAAACATCCCTCTGGATCTAACGTGAGCTTTAGCAAGGACACGGAGGGTGGAGAGGAGGAACATACTCAGGTAAAACATACTGAAGAGGCACACAAGTAGGCTTTTGTGGAGCTGTAACACCAACTCAAATCCACAGAGTACCCACTTTTGGGGAATTTAACTGGGAATTCCCTGCAGGATTCTAGGCTCAAGCTGTATTCGTTGTAACCAACTAGAATTTCTCTGCCTGTTGGACCAGGTTGTTGGGGACAGCGAGGTGTTGGCTTGTGAGGCTGAAGACTTTGTGTGTGACTACCACTTGGAGATGCTCAGCCTGTCCCAAGACCAGCAGAACCCCTCCTGCATCCAGTTTGATGACTCCAACTGGCACATGCACCTGAATTCCCTGAAGCCTCTGGGCCTGAATGTGCTGCTCAACCTGTGCAACGCTGGTGTGACCGAGCGGCTGTGCCGTTTCTCCGACCACCTCTGCAACATCGCCCTGCAGGAGACTCACAACGCTGTGCTGCCCGTCCACGTGCCCTGGGGCCTCTGTGAGCTTGCCAGGCTGATAGGTGAGGAGGAACTAGATGAGCAGACACAGAGAAATCAGAGCTGCCAATAGACACTTAATCCTTAGAGAGCGCAAGAATATTTCCCCAGTCCTGTTTGCTGAGGAGGTGGAAATACGGAGCTGACTCTGTTGTCGTTTGGTTGCCAAAAGAGTTTATTAAGAGATGGCTTTTGGCAAGTTCTGACATTGTCAGTGCTATCCAAGGAACAAATGTCATCAAGGACAGTGCCAGCTAGCCCTGGCTAGGCTTCGTATTTGTCTGGTGTGAGTCTGCCAGTCTCATCAGGAGACAAAGAATACCTGCTAATGAGCAGATATCTATCTTGTCTTTACAGTAGGGCTTTACAGGGAGTTTGGGGATAAATGGTGTACCTCAGCTCATTTTATTGACGGGAAAATGGAGGCGTAGGGGAGGTAAGAGGTTAGAGGTAACACTAGGATTAAAACCTGGAAACTTGAACTCATTTCTGTGCCTGTCCTGCAGTGTCACAGTTACTCTCTTCCATGAACAAGAGCATGAATACTGTAATTACTAGTCTAGTCCTTTTGAGTGTTTTTCATCCTAGACCTTGAGCCATATTTACATGATACACAGTGAGCACAGCTCACCTACCAGTTGCTGGGGAGGTGTCCGAATGAGCACAGGCAAAGTGGGTGGCACAGAAGCAGGAGAAGGGGCTTTTCTTTTGCATTGATTAGAGCCTCATTTTCCTCCATGTGTTCATGTTTCAGGTTTCACACCAGGTGCTAAAGATCTTTTCAAGCAGGAGAACTATTTGGCTTTGTACCGCTTGCCAAGTGATGAGATGGTTAAGGAAACCATCCTTGGGAAGCTTTCAGCCATCACCAAGAGGAGACCCCCCCTGAGCCACATGATTAACCTGTTTGTGAAGGACACCACTACCAGTAAGACTGCCTCTTTTTTTGGGTATCCACTTGGCACAGGGGGAGCTTTTCCTCAGAGAGCCCAAAAAATGTCAGGCTGGAAGAGCTTGGAGCCCCTGTGGGGTGATGGCCCTGCTCTGCCCATGGCCAGTGCAGATATGATTAACAAACCTCAGTGATTATCTGTGGTATACTGAGGGGGAGAATTCTTCCCAGCCTTGACTCATTCCAGAATCATAAATAACTTTAAAAAAAAGTCTTAGATAGCACATAGCAGACCTGTTTTCTGGGACCAAATGGCAGTGCGGAGCATGGTATGGGTTTATTGGGTTTTTAACAGACTTCATGATGGCAGTGAAACTAATACTGCACAAGGTTGAATATTACTCTGGGTTTTAGTTAATAATGCTCATCCTTCTGATAAATCATAAACCATTATCTCTGTGAGTTGTCTAGTGTATTACATTGCCCACTCCTGTATTGCATACTAATGAGAAATCACAAAACTCCCATGCAAACTCATAGTGACCATAAATATAACCATGGAGACTTCTCTACTCTTTCTACTCCTTCTTACTCTCGTAGGAATGGGCTAGGATGGAAACGATGTACAGCTGGTTGAGGTCTTAAAGCACCTCAGAAAGATTTAACAGCTTGCTTGTCAGAGCTCTTAGTCTCTTTGTTATTCCTTAAATTGACAGAACTTGGCTCTCTGGAGTTGACATATGTTCAGTATTGAATCTGAAATATGATGATTGTGCTGGCCAGAGTTTTACCAGGTTAACTGTCTTCTCTCACCCACTTCTTAAATTTTTATTTTTATCTGGGAAGGAGCTTTTTCATTTGTTCTGGTTGCTGCTATCCTACCTTCATAAGCAGGAATTATTTTGATGCTGAGATTTTTAGTGTAGAGAAAAAAACTTTAATTTTGCCTCATTTCAACTCCTTATCCTCACTTCTAAATGGTTTAGGTTAGAGCCTGGAGCTCAGACGGATATGTGTGACCTGGATTATGCTGTCTAGAGTAAATTCTAAGAGGAATTTTGCCAGTTGGGTTTCGTTAACCGTTGGAACACCTCTCACACAATAGTCTTGTCCCTTGAAACTTCCTAAAATGTTGCCATTTTAGAATCAGAAATACTGGGTTGTGCAGATAACATTGGGTGAAGTCAAATGGCTCTGTTTATGCAGAAGTCAGACCAGATGATCATAACTTACCTCTCTCCACACATTATTTGTGAATAAATCTTTCAATCCACCCACTCCCGTGACACGCTGCAGTCAAACGGAGATGCATAACAAATTCTACAGCTGTAGCCAAAATAGGAGGCAGCTTATCTGTATGTTCCCTTACTATTCCATTGAAATACATGTCCCACCATCTGGCAGTGTTCACCCCAGATCTGTAGTAACCACATGGAAACGAGGGGCTCACCGGCATCTTCTGCGGAGTAAAACATCTGGATACCATCTCTGTCTTCCTTTGCTGGAGCTGCACTGCTCCATTCCTTTTGCTCTGTCTCACTGGGTCAGCTGGACCAGTTTGGTTCTTCCCAATGAGTCCTGGCAGCCATCAGTGCCTGGTCAATACTCCCTGCCCTATTCATTAGTTTTTCCCCCTTTTGCCAGAGAAATTCTGGCCTGAGAGTTTGTGATTTGGGAAAGGAAAGGGCTGAGCTCATTTTACTGGCAAAGACAGCTCAGTGTTTATAATGTCTTGCAGTTTATAATGTCTGCAGCCACTGCCGCTTTCCCCTTAGCAGGGCTGTGGTGTGAGATTCTGGTGGGAATGAATGGGAAATGGGTTGCAGGTGCTGTCGTGCATGAACATTGGTACATCTGTGCATGTGGTCATTTCAAGCTCTTGCTCTGTGTCCAGGACATGGGTTTTACATGGATGAATATCTCTTGTTCCCTCTTTCCTAGCAAGGACTATCTAACCTTAGGAGCAAGGTGGGAAGGATTAGGTGTTTATACAATAAAATTAACCAGAGCTCTGCACAAGTGCTCCTTTGTGTTCTTGAGACAGGCTCCTTCTTTCACACACAGCTCTTACTCGTCTTGGAGGTTTGTTATGCTGATAAACTTGGCTTGTAATGACTATTTATAGCAAAAGCAGAGAGCTGCTATGTTTTGGAAAATCCTCCCGTGTTCCTGAAGGTCTCTGCCTGGTTTGTGTTGAGGAAAAATTCTTGGCTCTGGATTTCACCAGCCAGTGTGACCATTAGCAGTCAGCAACAATGCCTGCAAGAAGTCTTTGGGCTCATATTCTTGGCAGGTTTTTTTTTTTTTTCTTTCATTAGCTCAGCTTTGAAGCTGTTGGGGGCAAAGTCACAGAGCAGCTGGAGGAGGGAAGGGAGACTCTACGTGCAGGAAATGTTAATGGGTCAATACAAATGAGAACGAGCAGGAGGTATGGAGGGGAGGCAGCCCCACATCCCTGAACTTGTGTCCTGTGCCTGAGACCTGCATCAGTGATGTCACATGCCTCTGAGAAAAACTTTTTAACACCTCTGTCTACAAGAGGGAATAAGAGATTTTGAGTCTCTATTAAAGGACTGAAATAGCGGGAGAAAGAAAAACAGGACAAGCTGTGGTGTCCATTGATTTTCAGTTCTTCCCTAAAGACAACGTAAGTTACTTTTTTAGAGTCTGTTATGTTGAACTTTTGACCCATCCTGATTTAACACATTTTCTGGGTGAAAATGTGAAACAGGCTGTTATCTGGCAGGTCACACTGTCAAATTATCTTCTGCTACTTGAATGAAAAGTATTTAAGAATACTCTTACCCTTTAGTTCCACATCTGGCCTAAAAATGAATGTACTTTGCAGCGTAGGCAGACTTTGATCCCCAGCTCATCACTGCTACTTGTACTTTCATGACAAGAGGCACAAAGGAATTTCTCTTCTTCTGCTCTGTGGGATGCAGGAGCAATATATTCTACCTTTATAGGAGCAGGATTGATACACAGGGTAAGGGGAGAATAGGAAGGGACTACATGGCTCACATTTTATCACAGCCTTGTCTGAATCCACAGTTAGACAAAGGGCAGCTGCAGGTGCATCATCGATCCTGAATAATTTCTTGATGGAGACTGAAGACTTTCAGCAGAGGAAAAGGGGATATCTGGAATGCATCAAAGTATTTTGTGGGAACACTCATGTTTTAACAAATAAGGGAGCAGTTGGTGTGATATCCCCTTCCTGGGAGCTGTATGTGTGATGCTGACTCATTGTTCTCCTACACTTCAGGCACTGAGCAGATGTTTTCTCATGGGACAGCTGACATCATCCTTGAGGCCTGCACTGACTTTTGGGATGGTACCGATATCTACCCCCTCTCTGGCTCTGACAGGTGGGCAGCTTTCTCATTTGGGGCATTCAGGAGCTGCAGATGAGATGCAGAGAGAACCTGGTCACTCTGTTAAATTCTTTTTGTGATGTTTGTTAAGCTTTTTAAGAGCTTCAAGTCGGTTATGAACATGAGCCATCTCTGCTTGCAATTAATTGTTATCATAGCAATGTAAGAGATTAGATAGCAACAAGCATTCAGTTCGATTGTAAGAGTAAGCCACTTCTTACTGTATCTGTTGGGATATTGTCCTCTTGTAAGTGGGTTCTGACTGTACTGTGTAGTAGGACAGAATTATCATCAGGTCATGCTGGTGGCAGAGAATTTTTTGTTGTTTTTTGAGAAAAATGTGTTTTCTTACATGAAATGCAAAATGATCAATTGTGCCTGAACCAGTCCACACAAGCATCACACCCTTGGAGTCGTGCTGCAGTATCTGACAGTGTGTGCTGTATTTTCATCTACAGGCTGAATTGCTGTTCCTGTTGGCGCAGCAGACGAGTAACGTTTAGTTTCACTGACTTTTCACATTGTTCTTCTAAATCTTCTTATCCTCAGGTGTGAAAAAACTCTCACTGATCCTTTTTGGAATACTGATCATGTTACAAGCAAATGAAAAATCTGATGTATAGTCTAATTTGTTACCTTTGTGAATTCAACTTAGAGAAGGAATCTTGTCTTATTTCAGTGACTGAATATTGACTAAATACAGCTCCCAGGACCCAGACTCTGAAAGGGGATAGGAGAAAAGTCTGCTACTGCAGCTATCTCTGCCATAGATCCTGTTGTCAGAGTTGTCAGTTCCCTCCTTGGTGTTTATCTCCCTACAGATAAATTATGTCTGATGAATTAAGCTTCTTCTGTCATGCAGTGAACTTCCTTGAAGTCATCTGGCAGCCATATAGAGCATATTATATTAATAAGTGTATTCGAAGAGCTCTGTGTTCATACCCATCAATCTGATGAGCAAAAAGAAATATTCACCACTGACCCTGTTGGAATATGTGTTCTTGTTGCCCTGCAGTGCCTGCAGCTTGGAGAATGCAGAAACAGTAGGAAAAGGCTTCTTCAGACTTCTGAACCACTCTTGGTGGAAAGAGTGGTTTTCGTATTTTTCCAGATACATGGAACTGCAGCGTACATTGTCAGAAACATGGCACATTTTTGCTAACTTTGCCTGTTTTTTTCTCTCTTCCACATAGGAAGAAGGTGCTGGATTTCTACCAGCGAGCATGCCTCTCGGGATACTGCTCTGCCTTTGCATACAAGCCGATGCACTGTGCCTTGTCCTCCCAGCTCAATGGCAAATGCATAGAGCTGGTGCAGGTGCCGGGGCAGAGCACGATCTTCACGTGCTGCGACCTCCCCGGGACCACTCCCATCAAACAGAGCAGCCGGAGGAATAGCTGGAGCTCAGATGGTATGTGTGTCTTCAGTCCTGGCTGTAACCAGATCTGCTGCTGGCCCAGGGGCTGGATCTAATCAGTCTAGAGCTATAAGAACATTGTTATTCAGAGTAGCAGATGGAAATTTGGAAGGAAGGGTTTCTGAAGGAGATGCGTTTTCAGAGGAAGTAACAATGTGGCAGCTGGTAGGGGTATTTCTAGTTAAGTTACTGCAGCTTGAGAGAAATTCTCCTTGTGGGAAGTCTGTTTCTAAAGCAGGCTACTGAGAGTCAAGACTTCTGGATATTTCAGTACTTGGTTTGCTATTTGTCTGATTTTTGGAAATCACATGTGATGGGCTTTTCAAAGGAATTAAATGTGTGCTGCTATGCAACTATTATCCCTTGATGGATTTTGTTGCTGTACTGAAGGAACTGATTCCCGTTAGATGAACTGTACATGTCCTTCAGAACAGCAGTGGAAACTGAGAATGAAGCACGTACCATTACATAAATCCAGGAGACTCTTTCGGAAAACCAGTCTTAATCTCTTTCTGCCTTGGTTTCCCATTCTGTAAAATGTGACTAGCGGGGTTTCCAACAGCTGGGGACAGTTGTGACTGTTTTCAGAACACTTTTGAGTCCCACCTGTGGCAAGCCTTGCAACTGTGTGAAGTGTTTTATTATTTTGTTCTTCATGCTGCATCCAGGCCACATTTACCACAGGCTGATGTGGTGATGGTGAAGGAACCCTGTCAAAGAGCCTTTGGAGGCTCTTTGGAAGTGTCTGCAGGGAACATGATTCAATTCCTTTGCATCAGCCCCTTGTGCTCTGATGCCACTGTGCCTCAGCTAGATTCACCATGTTGTTTAGGCACAGTAGGATGTGTTTAAAATGCACATGTGAACAATATGCAGCGCACATCCTTGACCTTTCTACCCAAATTCCTTGTGACTGATCCCTGCCTTCTATCTTTTTCCTTTCCATGCTTGCTGTTTCCCACTTGTGTTCTTGGTCTCGTATGTGTGGATGTTCTGAAACCACCTCTTTGACTGGGTATGCTGGGACAAATGGATGTCTCTTCATCCTTCCTCCTGTGTTTGTGTTCCTGCACGTTTCTGTGTCTGGATACTGTGTCCTTGGATGTCACCTTGGTGGCCTCCCCACCTCATGTCCTTTGTCTGATGCACACGTGGCCCCTCATGTCTCAATGTGATTGCGTGTTGTTTGCATGCCTGAAGAAGGGATTGGGGAAGTGATGGAGAAGGAAGACTGTATCCAGGCTCTGAGTGGACAGATCTTCATGGGAATGGTCTCATCTCAGTATCAGGCCCGCCTTGACATTGTCCGCCTCATTGATGGATTGGTCAATGCCTGCATTCGTTTTGTCTACTTCTCCCTGGAAGATGAGCTCAAAAGCAAGGTAAGCTGTCTTTGCTGAACCCCCTGACCTTGCATGGCCCCTCGTTGTCTGACTGGAGAGTTTAGCTCCAGTGCAATCTAAGGTTAATCTGATTCAGCCCACTAATGAGTCCAGAAGGTACCTGTGCTCCAGTATGGCATCAATCTGCAGTGCTCTGGCCTGGGCAGCCACCCTAAAGCCCTTTGTCTGCTCACCCGCAGGTGTTTGCTGAGAAAATGGGTCTGGAGACTGGCTGGAATTGCCACATATCCTTAACACCCAATGGTGATGTGCCTGGCTCAGAGATCCCCCCCTCCAGCCCCAGCCATGCTGGCTCCCTGCACGATGACCTCCATCAGGGTGAGAACTGTGCCTTGGCCACTCTGAATGCCATCTGTTTCCTGGGTGGTCCTTTTAAACCCATTCATAGGTTCCTTTGACCACACCTGACATCTGATCCATCAGAGCTTTGAGCACAAAACTGGATGGGCCTCAGGTGTGTGTGTGTGTAAGCAACAGCACTTTACATTTATAGCCTTTCTAGCCAGCCAGTACCAAGTTTTTGGAAACAGATATCCTTTGTGCACCAGCTGCCATGAATTTATGTCCTCATGCATGTTTCTGGTTCTTGCTGGGGCCCTGGTCAACCCACTGAAGGTCCCTTGCCTGTGCATTACTCTTTTTTTTGCCTGAGCATTACTGTTTTTTTCTTACTTCAGCTGGGATTTCTTTATTCTCTTCCCCTAGAAGGACAGCAGAACAGATAAAGTATCATGTCTCAAAAGAGCAGAGACTGGGCTCACATATCTACCTCTGAACAGATTAGTCATCTAAAAATACTGCATTTTAGATGACTGAGTGGGAGATCTGAGTGTTGCTAACCCAGAAAATCAGGTCTCACGTTTCCTGGCTTCTGCAGCGCCACGTGCGTGTCCCACGTGGGTGGCACAGGGGTGGCAGAGGCAGGTTTGTGATTATTGTTTATGCTGCTTCTCTCTGCTCCAGTTTCTCGAGATGATGTGGAGGGGCTTCTGCTGATGGAAGAGGAAGGGCACTCAGATCTCATCAGCTTTCAACCAACAGACAGTGATATCCCCAGCTTCCTGGAGGACTGCAATAGGGTGAGGGCCCCTTTCCCTGTACACCTTGTACTGTTGTCATGGTCAGGAGTGTCACCTCATTACTCCCAGAGGAAATTCCTCTTAGAAGCAGATTGACTGGTTTACATAGGGACTCCTGATTTCCCTCACCCTCTTCCAGCTTGCTCATCTAGAGCCTGGGAAATTTGGAATTCTCTTAGTTAGTTACTTTTGCTGAACAGCTCCTTGCTTTGGAGTTTAGGAATGGAGGTTACTACACATGGGGTAACCTTGAGAGCTGCATCTCAGTTCCTCTGGGTCCCATGGGCTGGGCAGGGAGTGGGAACATCCCCACTTTCCATGCAGAAGAAACACTCTTTTCCAGCTGTGAGCCACAGACTGGTGTTGCCCAGTGGTCAGAGTGTGAGACAAGCCCTTCCTGCTTCATAAAGACCTCACACATGCTCAGGAGGGATTACAGGAGTATCAGAGATACAGATAAAAAAATCGATTAGGCCTGGTTTTAGGAGGCAAGAACCCTTCCTGCATTGCTGCAGGTTGATGTGGCTGCAATTGAAATAGATCCAGTTGCTGGGAGACAGCAGATGTGTCTGACTAGACTCTCCACAGGCAAAAAGTCCTTAGAAATCCTTGAGCACAGGTTTGTCACACTGACCTTACAAGCCCTGAGGGCAAGCACAGGCAGCTTGGCAGGTCAGTGTAGAACTTTATCAGAAAACTTTTGACAGTGGCTCGGGAAAGCCAGTTCTGCCTGCAGGAACATGAACTTGTACCTGATCTTGAAGTTGCTTAATTTTAGGAATCATCCTTCTCATTTCAGCAGTTCCCTCTGAAATGCCTCTCCCTCACACTCACTGCCTTGTCTGTCCTTTCTCTTTTTCAGGCCAAACTCCCCCGGGGAATCCACCAGGTGAGACCTCACCTGCAGAACATTGACAACGTGCCTTTGCTGGTGCCCCTGTTCACAGACTGCACCCCAGAGAGTAAGTGGCCTTTCCTACTCCTGTCCATTAATTCCTTCCCCAGCTTCTTGGTCTGGCTCATCCAAGTGTAGACATGGGTGAAGGGAACGGGTTACATTCCAGAAATCTAGAAGGACATGTTGATATTAATTACCCTCTGTTGCTATCTGTGGGGAGCCAGGTGTTAACTTAATTTTAGTGTAGCTGTTGCCCAGCTACTGGATTGGGCTGAGAACCACTCCTTTCAATTTGCATTTGTAAGAGACACAAAAGTAAACATCCAGAGTGCTACTGCCTTTCATTAAATATCAGTTATCAGTGTACCAGGAGACTTTGATCCCTGCTCACAACTGTTATATAACTCAGAAATCACTTCCCAGAAGAATTTTCACTTGGCAGTTGCTGTTAACACCTTCTGCTGCTTTGCAGGTTTTGATTGCAGAAAACAGAAAGGACAGAATTTTTCTCTCTCTCTCTCTCTCTGAGGTATTACTTTATCTAAGAAAGGGGCTGAGTGCTCAGCTGGCTAATACCTGCCAAGTCTCTGGTAAAAGTGTGGAGCATCATTATGATTTGGCATTTTAGTACCTCTGGTCACAGTTTCCAGCATGTCAATCACAGTCCAGTCTGCCTTCACACTTAGTGCTGAAATTTCCTCTCTCTCTTTGACAGAAGTGGCAGCTCCCCACTTGACCCAACCCCTCACTGTGCTGCAGGCATTTAATGAAGGTGTTTACAAGGGAATCTGCAGAGGGGAGGCTTGGGGGGTTTTGTCTGGAGCATTCTAGAAAATCCATGTATACACAGAGCACTGTGCATAGAGCTACAAAACTAAAATCAGATCAAACAGCAGCTTTGACTTAGAAGCCACGGGGATGTTGATAAACATATTGATAAAGGGTAGAGGTGGTGGTGGGTGGGAGTGCAGAACAGGGGCTGGCTCTGAGTATGGCTGAGTGTGGCACTGCTTTTGGAGTGGTTTGTTACATTCCCTCTATTCCTTTAGACTTGCAACAACACTAGTGATGTGCTGCTGAGCAGAGTCTGAAACACTGTATTTATTTTCAGTTTGAATGATTTAGGTTTATTAAATTTCTGCTGTTTTCTAACAAGACCATTTGATGCTGAAGCTGTTTCATGCACCCAGGCTATACCTACAGCTCTGGTCCAAAGTTCTCTGAACCACAGCTCAGTTTCTGCAGTGGCAGGTATACACAGCACCTGGTCTGCAGTTCATTAACTATTTAATTGTGTGCTTTGACTGTGATCTCCCTGTACATGACTGGCCAGTATCAGCTGGGGCAGTTTTAAAAGATCTGTTAGTTACCCAGATTGGAAAGGGTGTGGAACTCTGCATTTTTGTGTGCATAATGACATAACAACTATTGCTCCTTCTGTCCCTCTGCAGCCATGTGTGAGATGATCAAGATCATGCAGGAGTACGGGGAGGTGACCTGCTGTCTGGGAAGCTCTGCCAACCTTCGGAACAGTTGCCTCTTCCTGCAAAGTGATATAAGGTGGGGCGGGGTCTATTCATCCTCCATCTGCCTTTGCCTTGATCTTAGCAAGTACCCAGCCATGGGTCACACCACACCTGTGGATTGTGCAGGGAGATGCTCACAATTTCTCTGTCCATTTTTAGCTGCATTTGTCTTCATAATGGAGATTTGGGGGTATTGGATGGGATGACTGCTTAGGGCCCTTGACACACAGAGGTATTTCCATGTCTGAAAGGAAGACACTCTCTTGCATGCTGGACTGTTGTGCCCCAACTGGCATTACCGATGCTTCCCACTGGGTGAAAGAGTGGAACCCCTCTCGATCAGATGATTTGTTGACCTTGTGCCAAAAACCCGAATATGTTCATTATTTCTCTGTGAGTAACTGAAAGTCTAGGGAGATTGATCCTAAATTCATGTCATAGCTCAGGCTTCTCTGCCTGAGCAAGGTATACAGAGCATGGCACAGCATAGTGTGACTTTCCAAGCTGGACTGCAGTGAAACAGTTTCTCCGCTGGGATGAGACCTTTCACCAACACCCCTGTGTTGGCCTTGCAGTATAGCCCTGGACCCTCTCTACCCATCCCGCTGCTCCTGGGAGACCTTTGGCTATGCCACCAGCACCACCCTGACCAATGGCTCTGAGGAGCTCACCCCGCTGCAGCTCTCAGGGCAGCTCAACAGCCTGCCCTGCTCCATGTCCTTCCGCCAGGAGGAGAGCACCAGCATCATCAGGCTCATAGAGCAGGTGAGCCAGGAAATCCCCTCTGCCCTCTGCAAGGAGCAGAGCCAGGAGCTCACACAAGCATTCTGCTTGACGTGCCCACGGTGCTGCCAGCAGGAGCTTCGCTTGTGTCTCCTGGCTTTTGTTCGGGAAGCACAACAGGGAGAATCTTCCTGCCTGGCCCTCCTGGTCCAAGGTGTAGGGGATGGTTCGGGAATGGTGCCTTGCAGCAACAGAACATGAATATTGTTCATCTGGATGAAGTATAATCTTGCAGAGATCCCTAGCCAGACAACAATGCAGTGTCAGGGAGACATGTAACTCTGGAAAAGCCAAGAGTTTAAACAAACTTACCCCTTGGCTAAATTCTGCCTTTCCTTCAGAACATCTCCATGTAGGCAAGAGATCTTCCGTTTTTGCTTTCAATGTGTCCAGATCCTCTCCCCTCCCTGCAGGCCACATGTTCTGCCCCTGCCTGCCAATAGCTGCTCTTGGCTGGCAGCTGCTCCCAGCGGGGCTCTGAGGTTTTGTGCTTCCTTCCAGGCCAGGCATGCCACGTATGGGATCCGCAAGTGTTTCCTCTTCCTGCTGCAGTGCCAGCTGACCTTGGTTGTCATTCAGGTGAGTCCTGGCCTGGCTGGTGACAGTGTTTAGCTCAGAGGACAGGCGGGCTCACATGGATTTGTTTGGCTGCAGTGGGGCAGCCTCGAGAGAAGAACGTGGCCTTCAGTCAGGTTTACACAGCAAGTTTGGGGAAGTTACAGATGGAGACTTTGTGATCTCAGCCTGCACTGCCCCTGCTCCCTGACCCTCCTACATTTACTTTCAAAGCCTTTTTCCCTGGAGACAACCATCCCCTGCAGCTCCTGCCACAGGAACATATGGAGGGGCTGTACAGTGGCAGCCCAGTTACCAGCTCATCCCAGTGTTTTGGGGGAAGACAGCAGCATTTTGGGTAAAAGTGTGTCCTAACACTGTTCATGCTTTTCACTCTGGGTTGTTTATGTCTAGTTCCTCTCGTGTCTGGTGCAGCTGCCACCCATCCTCAGTACCACAGACATCGTGTGGCTCTCCTGTTTCTGCTACCCACTGCTCAGGTGAGTCTGTCAGGGTGGAATCTCCTCCCACCCCCCACAGGAGGCCCAGATCACTGCCTCAGCCTCACTGTGTCCATGCTAAAAGAAAGCTGACTTCACCCACAGCATGCTAAGAAGGCTGCAAGGATTATTCCAAGCACTTGCTTTGACAAGATGCTTGGAAACAGCGACAGGAGCATTTGTGTGCCACTGTGGTAACCCCTGCTTTGTGTGATGAAGAGTCTGAGGTGTCAGGTGGAGGCCAAGGTACCACAGGTGGTTTTTTCTCCCTCATACATTTGGAGGTCACTTCTCTCTCTGTCTGCACCTGCCATGAGTAACACCTTTTACAGCATATGTAAAGATAAGTGCCAATGCTTCAAAGAAGTCTGAGTAGGTTATTTGGGTTCAAATGTTAGACACAGATAAAAGCACAATAGCTCTGGCACCTGAATGCATTACTGAGACACTTAACTTACCTTTCTCCAGTATCTCGCTCCTGGGCAAGCCTCCCCACAGCTCCATCATGACCATGGCAACAGGAAAAAACCTGACTTCCATTCCCAAGAAGGTAGGTGGCCCCTCAGATTTAAATTGTCCACACATTTTTTTCTTCTGTTTTGTCCCAGAGTTGATGGATAGCTGAGGCCCTGTGCCTTCCTGGCTCACTCATAAATTGATCCATGGCATGAGCCAGGAAGGGAATCCCCTGTTCCAGCATGCCCAGAGGGCAGATCCTCAGTGCAGCATCTCATCTGTACTACAGCTTGTCTTTTGCAGCCACTGATTCTCTGATGGTTCACAGGGAAGAGGTTGTACCAGTGACATGCTCATGTCACCCTCCTTCCTTTCCCTTATTCACAGACCCAGCACTACTTCCTGCTCTGCTTCCTGCTGAAATTCAGCTTGACCATCTGCTCCTGCCTCATCTGCTTCGGGTTCACCCTGCATGAGTCCTGCAAAAGGGTGAACACCACCAGCCTCAACCTCACAGCCTGCTCCTCCATCATGCTGCACAGGTGAGGAACTGGCCCTGGAACACACATCCTACTGCTCCTGACCTTTCCAAGAAGAACTGATTGCAGTCCTCTAACAATCCTTCAGCCCCTTCCATGACCCACCAGGGCTGGGTGCTCTCCCTGTAGCCTTGACATCAGTGCCCACTGTCACCTCCTGGTACCAGGACAGCCTGAGCTCATACAGATCCCTCAGCTGTTAAAGGAGGACATGGCCCTGGTGGAAACAGGTCAGACAGTTAAGTGCCCACTGTTGACTTCTTCCCTGTGTCCTGTCCTTCACTAGCAATGCTGATGGTGCTCCTGATTGGTTTGGGACATTTTCCAATGCTCTCCTGATAGCCCAGAAGCTCACAGCTGGCCTGATTGTTTTACACACAGGTAAGTCCCTGTTCCCAGAACCCCGTTCCCTGCTCTGGGGGAAAACTTGTGTCCTCTGTCTCTTTCTTTGGCCCCTATGCCAGAGCACAAACTCCCTGTTAGAAGCAGACACTGCAGTGGCCTCACAGCACAGGCACAAATTCCTCAGTCTCACTAAACATTGCCCTGGCAGATTACAGACAACACCCTCAGAACTGATTCTGCTTCCTACCAGCCTGGTGAAGTGCTGGTTCTGTCCAGTCTCACCAGGAGATCCAAATCCCTTTTGCCATCTTGAAAGTTAGTAGCACCTGTAGCTCTCAAAAAATATTCCCTGCCTCAAAAGTGTTTATATCCCTTGCTATTTTGTGAAGTACCCCATTGCCTTCCTCCAAAGGGCACCGGGTGCAGCTGTGACTGTTTGAGAGCTGGAAGCCTTTTTAAACTCTCTGAAGGGGTGTGCAGCCAGCTCCTGGCTGACCCTCATCACCTGCACCCATTGCCTGGCAGAGTAGGTCCAGCTGCTCGCTGAGAACCCTAAAAGGTTCCTAACCCTAAAAAGGAACCTAAAAGGTGCTCCCTGTCCCTCATGTCCCACAGTGCTGGGCAGAGCATTGTGCGTTGAGATGTGCAGGTGTCCAGTCCAACAGAAATGCTTCCTGATTTGATCTCCAGCTTTGGAGAGAGAGGGTTACAGTACTTTTATGCCCCTCAGACAGCACTGAGGCAAGGCAGGGGTGCTTTGCCTGGCAGCTGTTTGGAAGAGCCCAAGTGAAAGCTGAGCAAATGCTCAGTCCTGTGCAGACAGCTCTGGGTCTGTGGCTAAATCTCTCTCTGGGCTGGAGCTTTCCTCTGGTGCAGCCCTGGAACAACGGCATGCCCACCCATCCCACTCCCCAGACCTGAGCCTTTGCCTGCTCTGTTCTAGCTCCTCAGGCTGTGAACTGACCTCACAGTGAATAACTGTGTGCAGTACAACCACTGCACTGCCCCCACCTGCATTCCAGGGACTTGGCATTGCTGTGAGGAGCCTGGTCTGAAAGAGCCTTGAATGGAAGGTTGGTTCCAGGGACGTGAACCCCATATCCCTTAGGAGTAACAGGTGTTGATGTACCTTGTAAAGTGCTGTATCTGTGTGTGATGCTAAATAATCCCCCTTTCCCTGCAGTGTTCATATCCATCACCCACGTCCATCGCACCAAGCCCCTGTGGAAGAAGAGCCCCCTCTCCAACCGGTGGTGGACGCTCACTGTGTCTGTGGTGTGAGTACCCCCAGGCCCTGGGAAGATGTTCCAGGATGCTGGAGCAACGAGGGCTCCAGACCCACTCCAGCACCAGTTTGCTGGTGCTGAGGAGAATAAAGTACATGGCAAATTGATCTCCAGTGCTGAACTGGTGAAGGGTCTCTGTTGGGAGCATTTCATCTGGGCCTGAACTCTGATCTGCAGATCCTGGGAAGCTTGTCAGGTGTGCTGAGATTTGCTCTGTCTGTTTTTAATCTTAGATTGCTGGGGCAAGTGGCACAGACTGTGCTGGACCTGAAACTCTGGGAAAACCTCAATTCTTCTTTGACCTTTAACCACATCTCCATCTCTCCGGTCTCATGGCTCCTGGGTTTTCTTTCCTTGGTCCTTGTGGTTATCATCAATGAGATTGTCAAGCTGCATGAAATCAGGTATGGGGGTTGAAGGGAGGATGGGGAGAAAGGGCTGAAGCCTCCCTCCTGGCCTTGAGCTGCAAAAAAAATGATGCCCAGTGAACAGGGTGGGGAACAAAAAGGAAAAGCTGATTGCATTGTGTAAATCACCTGGCTATTGTGTGCAGGCCCACGTTCCACCTCCCAGGGAGGAAGCGCAGGGGAGGAAGGAGGGTCAGAGAAGGGTAGTGGCAGTGACTGGGAGCAGGAAGAGAGAACAAAATTTCCTTATCTCAAACCAAAGGGAGGGAGAGAGCCAAGGTCTATGCAACGCCAGTATGGAATTGGGGAGGGTTGTTCTCTCCATCTTGTCCCATGAGGACAGAGAGGCATTGAATCACAGCAGAGGAAATGTGCCTTCACACAGAGCCTGGACTGTGAGACTCGTTTTCACGGGAAGTGGCTGAAGCCAAGAATGAGTAGCAAGCAAAGTGACTGGCTGTTCTTCCCAGCACAGGGAGCAGCCGGAGCTGGGAGTCAACACTAATGAACATTGATTCAGGAAATGGGTTGGGGAGGAAAAGCAGCAGGGACTACAGAGAACCCTGATGGGGATAGAGACACCATCTCAGATCCTGGGAAGGGTTTCTGGATCTTTCTGTGCTGTGTCTGGTGTCCCTGGAGATGGGATTTAGCTGGATAGGGTAAGACTGAGACCATGGGTTGCTCTCTGGATTTGATTCCCCTCCCAGGCTACCACAGGGCCCAGGCCACTGGTTTCCCTGCTTCTTGGGGCCGGCAGCTTAGGAATGGCAGTGGGGCAGTCTTGCCTTTCACCCCTCCACATACTGTCTTCTTTCTTCTCCAGGGTCCGTGTCCGTTACCAAAAGAGGCAGAAGTTGCAGTTTGAAACCAAGTTGGGGATGAATTCGCCATTTTAAAAGCACCCAGCTCAAGTTCCCTGGAGCCAGGGCCAAACAGCCACCAGGAGAGTGGCTGCACCAAAGGCTCGGGGAGTTTTCCCTCACACATGCAAACCAGACAGTCTCCTGGCAAAACTACATCTGCACCTTCCTGGGCCCCAGGCAGGGATCCCCCCCACAGGTATGCAGCCCCTCCCCAGCCTGCCAGGTATCCTCAGAGGAGCCTGCAAGCTCTGGTGCCTGTTCAGGCTGCTCTTCCTTTATTTATTTATTGCTAGAGGTATTTGTTAGTATCACGGTGATGCTAAAATGAAGCGACTCCTTTCCTCTTCGTGAGCAGACGGGTTTCCTGGGCCTGGCAGGAGAATCTGGGACCTGTAGGGCTGCTGAAGCAGGAGATCTCTATTGAAACCCGTTTTGGTTTTCCATCTCTGCCTGCTCTCCGTGTATGCGTGCCTGTGCATGCCCTCCCCACCTCCCCACTCTGTGTCCTGGGGCAAAGGAGCCACCTGTCTTGGAGTCCCGGGAGTGCTGGGAGCTCACATTCCCGAGGGCACAGTGGGGAGGGGTCTCTGGACAGCCGGGCTGAGCCAGCCCTGCCCTCTAGTGTCGCTGTCACAGCCATGTGCTGGCTGTGTCAGAAGAGGGATGAGACAGGGCTTTGTGAAAAGCTGCCTGTGATCCTCTGATCTGATGCAGAGGGAGGGCAGCTCTGCCTGCCTGCAGGGAGCTAGCATGGCTCAGCTTCCTGCAGCCCTGTTGAACCAGCTTTTATCTTATTTAACAACCCCCAGAGAGGTTTTATAGCTGTTCTCCTGTTTGTGATCCAAATTGCTGTTCTGCTTCAGTAATGTGCCTGCTTGAGAGAGCCACAGCTCCAGATAAAGCCTGAGCCCTGCCTATCCCACCCGAGAGGGAGGGGATGTCTTTCCAGGCAGGATATCTGCAAATTGCAGTTGTGACTAATATAGAGCTGGTGAATGGCTCCTTTCCCAATCCCAGGATTGTATTGCATCCAGTGCTTGCTCTCCAAGGCACAGGGAACCTCCCCCCCATCATGTCTGTCTGTGATAGTGCTGGGAAGTCTCTCCCCTCCTTGCTAATGCCTTCACACAGAACCACAGAATGGTTTGAGTTGGAAGGGGCCTTAAAGCTTGTCTTGTTCTACTCCCTGCCATGTGCAGGGACACCTTCCTCTATCCCAGGATGCTTCAAGCCCTGTCCAACCTGACCTTTAACAATTCCAGGGATGGGGCAGCCACAACCTCCCTGGGCAGCATCTGCTTAGTGTTTTTCTGGAGGTCTGTTCATTTGCCTGGGGGGAGCCTCCTCCCCTGAGGGCTGCAGCCCACCACGATCTGCCTCAGTGCAGCACACAAGCTCCTGGGCTCTGACCAGACTCCATCTGTACTGGGAGCACTGGTGCCATTGTGGGCTAACAGCCAAGGGCCACACAGGAGCACACAGGCTTGGCTACCAGAATATTTGCAGCTCATGGAGATGTTGACTCTAGTTCTAAACACTGACTAAAGCTGGTAAATCCTGGCCCTGGTTTTGGTCCCATCATTAACACTACAATATTTGGCTGTTACTTCCCCTTTGGTATCCAAGATTAACAAGTGGCAGCTGGTCCCTCCTGGGCAGGCAGGGAGTTGGCTGGAACCCCCAAGCTCTGCCCTGCTGCTCCACCTTGTCTTCCTCACTTTTCAACATAACCAGAGAGCACAGACACAGCTGAGTGTCTCTAAGCAATACCCTCACCCTGCTCTGGGGCTGGTAGAGAAGCAGAGCTGGGTACAGCCAACCCCTGAGCTCTGGGGACACACTGAGGATGCTAGAGGGGGGCAGCTGGGGGTGTTCCAAGCCCTGGACCCAGTTCCTGCAGCTGGGGGCAGATGTGGAGATCCCGTGCTGGCAGGATTGCATGGGATAGGGAGCCAGCAGCTCCCTGGGGAAGCACAGGGCTGCTCCCCTGCACCACAGCAGTGTCTGCCCACCTTTGCTAGCCAGGCTGGACTGTGCCCTCACTCGCCTGGCACCTGCAGGGCTCAGGGAGAACAGGCTGCACCCTTCTCAGCCTCAATTCACTAAATGCCAGCTCCAGGTCTGTGACACCTGGCCCCTGAGAAATCAGCTTTCCTTCCTGATGCCAGGGTCAGATCACAAGTGGGATATGATCTCCTCTGTGGCAGAGCTGCTGACTGCTGTTCCAACTTCCCCCCACCCAGACCTCAGCTGTTGCCCTGTGCCATGAACTGCTGTAGGTGATAAAAGGCAGTAGATTCCAGGGCTTCTTGCTGGCCACACCTTCTGCCGGAGGAGGCACCTTCAAGGTTTTCTCCTCTGGGTGAAACAAATGTTTATTTTATTTTCCTGCATCCTCCTTCCCCTGCTAGACTTGGAGGGAGCTAAAATGTATGAATGGAGCCTTTTGGACGGTCTTGCCAGTGCCACCCTTCCCTCAGCCACTGAAGTGTCCAAGGGTCAGGATGCACGGCTTCAGAAGGAAATTTCCTACATCAAGATGTTTTTAAATGCTGTATATTTTATATTCAATTTTTTGGGATGTATGTAAAAATATTTCATTTGTATTAAAACTTGTAAATTGTATAAAAAAGAAAAAAAAAA
>VYZQ01058185.1:7065-19473 GCA_013400655.1 Mystacornis crossleyi | reverse complement strand
AACCTCTCCTACTTCAGTTTCCCTACAGAAAGACGCTCCAAGAGCCTCCATCTCTTTCCTGCCAGCTCTAGGATGCTCCAAAAATGCTCTGTTTGGACTTTTTGGGACTCAAAGGGGTGGCTTGTATTCTTTTGAAATTGTTTTGTCATTTTTTAAAATTAAAACAAAAGGGTGAGGTGAGGAGGTGCCCCCCCCGGGGGGATGGGCTTGGGTGAAAAGCGTGGTTACATGGGGTTTCCAGACCCCCTGCTCCCTGGTCACATGTACCCAAATCCTGTCCCCAGTTGGTTTTTTCAGGTTCCCCTGCCCCGGGTGATGGAGGTTTTTTCCCAGGGGTTGTGAGTCTGGTCCAGGCCCCCATGCTGAGAGGCTGGGAGGAAAAATAAGGAACATCCATGAACATCTATCAAATATCGCTTCCCTGATTATTTTCACGGGCATATCTGTCTCCGGAAAGGATGCTGGGACCCCGCAGCAATGATCAATGACTGCTGTTGTGTTCCCTGACCTCAGGAATACTACGTGTGGGATTATCCCGGAGGGTTTCCAAACATCCCCAAATACAATGTCATACCAGTTGAAAGACATATAAAACAATTTTAAAAGCAAGATGCTTCTCTGGTTCTCAGGAAAAATTGTTGAATTGAGTAGTGTATCAGGAACTGATTTTGTTTTCTAAGAGTAATAACTGAAGGAAAATATGAACGTTTGAATTTTGATTGGATTTTTTCTCATGTGTGAAGCTCATAAAAATAGCTATTGCTTTGTTTGGGTGATGCCCAACCTTCTTGTGACCAATGCATGGAAGAATATTTTTAAAAGTGCCTAACTCCTTATGTGCTTATGGGTATGATTTGAATCATGGTCTTAGTTTTTTCTAAATCTTAGCCTTTTTTTTTTTTGACAAGACCTTGCCTGCTTATTTTATTTTCTTAATCCTTCTCCACCTTCAATATTTGTGTTTTGCTCCATTTAAATATTGGCCTCCTTTTGCAACAGCTGCACTGAAAGGGCTTTTTAAGCCTCCTGATATGTTGTTCAGAATGGTTTCTCTTCCACTTCCCTCTTTTATGTATTGAATTAGATAAAGGGTGAATTCCTTTTTGATTAGAAAGAGAGATTGGAGACTTGGAAGGCGCCAGATGGTGGCAGTGGTCTTTCACATCTGCCAAGTCTGGATCATGCAGTGAAGCATAAGAAGTTTATGCAAGTTGTACTCCATACCATCCTCATTTTTTTCTCGTTCAAGCTGCATAGTTGAAATGAGGAAGGTGACGTATTTTTATGCTTATCTTGAGAGAATGCCTAAAGAAGGTGAGATGTGTGTCTAAGAGAGTAGAAAGGCTGTATCTGAGCATTGCTAATACTATTCTTTCCTGCATTTATATCGCGCCATTGCATTTCACTGCATTTCAGTTGAAATGTAGAGTAGTTTGGGTGCCAGCTGAGCTATGCCAGCTTATACTGCATGAGGCTGTTGTTCTGGTTCTTAAAATCACACATGTACCTTATCAGTCTCTGCTGAGTCTTCCTGCATGTGTAGTTTTTAATACCTAGTTTATTTCTGAATGCAGCAGGTAGTAGCTCTGTAGTGATGTTATAGCTATTTGCTTTATGTTCCTGAAATCTTCACTTTGGTATATTCAGAAGAGCTTAACAGTACTCTGTTTCTCTGCTTTATGGAGGAATGGCTGGAGAAATGTGTGTTTGAAAGAGAGCATCAAGTGCTGAATTCCATATGAACTGTTTTGTTAGAGAAATATTAAAGATAGAAAAATACTTGCCTCTGGAGCTGAATCCTTGCAGTCTGCGCTGTGGTTCTGTCCTGTTTGGGCACAAACTGAGAGGAGAGAGAGACCACCTTCAGATGTGGAAGTGATGGGTAAGGGTTGATGATGAACAACATCAGAAATGGCCAAGCACAAAGCCAAAAAATGCCAAAGCACAGAAATGGCCAAGTCCATTAGTTGCACTGTGTGGAAGTGAGTTGAACTGTGAATATCAGCGGTACAGTCCTGGGGCTCACACATCAGCTGTAACGAGAGCTGTGACCAGTTACACAGAAACAGCACAGCGGAAAATTTGCTGACCATCCATGCTCCCACATAATCTGCAGAGCAAACCTTCCTGCTGGTAAATGTCCCAGCACTACCGTGGGAGCTGCAGCCGTGGGCTTCGTCCACAAAGGTGGGCTCTGACCCCCTGAGGTGTGTTTCCAATCATGCTGTCACCACAGCTGCTCTTCAGGCAGATAAAACCCTGGGGGCTCCAGCCGAAAGCAGGGTGAGTGGGGCCGTGTTCAAGTTCAGGAGGAGTTAACTGCCTTCCAAAGCCACCTGTGAGCATTACTTTGGGTTGTTGGGGGGTTTTGCTCATATTATGGCTTGAATACAACAGTGGTGAATGTTTAAAGTCTCTAACCTGTAATATGTTCCTCAGTTACTGAAAGAAAAAGGCAAGGTTGAAAAGCAGCTGACTTCATGTAGCATGTGGTCTTTCTTCACACCTTTTTTGCAGTTTAGGATTTCTACCCATGCAAGGTTTGGTCCACATCTTCTCTATCACAGCGCTAGTGGAAATCTCAGGGATTTGTTACTGAATTCCTGGGCTGAGATTTTTGCCTTTTTTATTTGTGTTAAGGTGCTTTTTCTAGTCTGAAAAAGCAAGAAAAGCTCCCATTTGTCTCATTAAACAGTTTTTACTTATATATTGATACAAGAAACCAGTGCAAACCATGTTCAGGGAATGACCATTGAGTGACATCATTTTTCTGTTGGAGAGTTTGCTGTTGAGTGGGGGGTTTTTTTGTGTTTTTTTTGTGTGTGTGTTTGTTTTTTTAAATTGAAATATGTTTCAAAGTTTCAGTCTGAAGAAAGTATTAGACTATGGATCAAAATAGAGCTTAGAAGTTGCAATGCGAAATTGCAGGATGTCTGTGTAAACAGTGTGTACTTCGCAAGTGACAGCATTTAATAGCATCTATGATGCCTTTTCTGCTTTCTTAGCTGCCCCTGGCATTCTGTAGAGTCAAGCCTTTACCAGATAGTAAAAAAATAGTTTTTCCACTTTTCCCATATTCTCATAACTTGCCCTCCTTTTTTCCCTTATCATGACCTCAGCTGTGAGTAGTAAGAAGAAAGGATAGCTATTCCTGGTGCTGTTTGCAGGCTGGGGTCCTGACATGTGGCACTGGTTTACAGCATAAATGGGGTTAATGCTGAATTGAATCACTTGGCCTGAAGTTTTAACGGTTTTTAGGTTTTTAGTTGTTTGTTTTCTTGCAGGAAATGCAGCCATCCTAAGCTGTTCCTGTGCTAGG
This sequence comes from Mystacornis crossleyi, assembly GCA_013400655.1. NCBI lineage: Eukaryota > Metazoa > Chordata > Aves > Passeriformes > Timaliidae > Mystacornis > Mystacornis crossleyi. Next base: position 16,154 of record VYZQ01058185.1, on the reverse strand, counting down.
AGCTGCCCTTCTGATTTTTAGCTGAAATACTTTTATAATCAGAAAATTGTCAGGATAAGATCTATGGTTCCTGGTTTCCATCTTAGTTGAGGTCATTAAACTTTTATCAATGCATAGGCATTACATCTTCTTACTGCTCTTTGGTTGAGTGGGATATGTGGGGATCAAATACAAGTGTATTATATTAAATTTATGAGTATAAATGAAACCAAGGAACTTAAGAATTAATCTCATCGTCAGCACTCATAAGACAAGGACTACTGTAGCCCACACTGATGCAATTTGTTCTTGGTAAACACATTTGACTTCCTTCTAAGGAGAAAAATAGGGCTTTGTTACAGGAGAAACAGTGGCAGTAATTTTAGGAAAGCTTTTGATATCCCATAGAAGATTCCCCAGAAGCAGCAATGGAAATACTCATGAAATAACTACAGCTAGATACAGTTTTACCTGAAAAGCAGTAAATGACCCATTTGGCAAGCCAGTAGGGTGTTAGAACAGATGAGGTGTGAGTGTGGCTGAGAAACTGTCCAGAAATGAAGCCTGAAGGTGGCGGAGTGTTTGGATGGGGGAGAAAATGCCCCAAATGGATTCTGAAAACTGAATGGTCTCATATGTTCTTCTACTTACCTGTGTTGAACAAAAGTTAAGAAGTCATTTTAGGAAGATGCAAGGTAGGGGTTGGGAACCTCCTGGCAGTAAGACAGCCCAAGGACAGGGTGCCTGGGAGGGTGTGGGCTCAAGGCTAGATAAAAACCTGGCAGTAAGGATGTCCCTTCTAACTGATATTTGGTGGTAGTAGTCAGGCTATATACTGCCTTCTAGGGAAATCACTAGTACAGCAGAAAGCAAAGGTTTGAGGAGTCTTTCCTACTTGTTTATAGGCAAGTTGTGTAGTTATTTGTACTATATGGAGCAAGATGACTGTGAAAGGGGAATTGAAACAGCCCACAATTTAGTCTGTCTTGAAAAGAAACTGTTTATGAACCTGCTCAGCTTTAAACAAATCCCTGAAGCAAATTAATGTTTTTGAAGTGGTCTCTGCTTAAAAACAGGAGATCACAAAATAATTCTGTCAAAGTATTCTGCCATTGCTTGTGTGGGCTTTTCCCCCTGTTTTACAAGAACAAAGCAATTAACAGATAAAAAGGATTCCTCAAACTATTTTTCTACTTTTTATTCCTGCAAGTTAAGTGTTAGTTATATACCCTGAATGGGCTTTGTTGCTCTCTTAGGCTTGACGTTACTGGTATGTTGTCCCATATTCAAGATTTAGTCCAATGAAAGGTACATAATATTTGAGTTTATCACATATCCTAGTTTAGGCATGCTTGTATATAGAGTGATTCTTGTATCTGAGTTCTAGGCGTGATCAGTTTTGCATCAGGTTGTAAGTAGATAAGAAAGACAACATTTTTTGAACAATTTCTGATTTCTGACTGCCTGGTTTATGTAAAGAGTTTCTTGACTGAGAGGGCAACAGTAAAAGCAGCAGTTTTAGTGCCTCCCATCTGAACAACCCCAGCTCGTGCCCTTTCCCAGGTGAGTGCTTGTTTCTCCCACACAGGTGTGCTTCTCTCATGCAGGTGTAGTTTAAGAATGGCACGTCAGTGTATCGTTGTGACCCCGCCTGACAGAAAAGGCTGGTGGGCTAAGGAGGGAGGGGAGAGTATTCCTACCCCTTCTAATGCTGACAAATATAATTTCTAATATTACCACTCTGGGCACTGTGACCTGAAACTGGTTGGGAGATGATGTCAGGGAAACGGGCTGTGCTTTGACCTCACTGAGAACTCTCTGGGCACAGTCAGTTGTTGTCTAAGCTCTTTAGCAGAGGCACTGTGACATTTCTGTTTTCTCTGGTGCTTGTGTTTTAACTGCTTTTTTTCCACTCAAATGTTAAACTTCAGCTCAGCTATTTCATCATTTGCTGCCTAAAAGTGTTGCAGCTTGGGCCCCGGTTGGTCACTGTTGATGGCCGGAGGTGATCAAGGAGGTGATGAGTTACCCCAGTGATGCCTGAGGTGGCCACCTAAAAACGGAGACTAGACAGGAATAAGGGAATAAAGGCAGGTATTTATTTGAAGGGCCTTCAAGGGCACACCCTGGGCAGGCCAAAGGTAACACCCAAGATGGACCCTGAGTCACGAGTTCTTCACACTTTTATAAGTTTGGTCCATTTGCATGTCAGGGTTAATTCTCCAGTGAAAGCTTCAGTTAATGATGTAATTTCCCCAAGCTTACCCCCTTCTGAAGATGCTGGTTTACACATTTTTGGGTCTAGGACAGTCTGGGTGTCCTTGGAGAGCAAGCTTGGAGAGGCTTTGTTATGTGGAACTGGTGTAAGAGAACAGCTAACAGGCTACAAGAAACTTCAGAGTTACACACTAGGCAGGACAGGATTTGAAAACATAAAAATTAAAACTTAAGGCATCACCAGCAGCCTCGCAGGGCCCCATGGGCAGAGGCTCCAGTCTCTGGGGAGCATTTCTCTGTGGCCACTGGATGCGTTCAGAGAGTTTCAGCCTAGAAAGGGTTGCAAGAAGCGTCAGCCAGGGGTGTTTTAATCAGCCTGTGCTTATTTGGAGTACAAAGTTATCGCTCTGTCACGTACAAGACACGTGGATACAGAATGATGATGTGTGTTGGTTTCCAGGTGGAAAACTTGAGTTTGTGTTAAGTAGAACCATCTGTCTGGTTTATCTCCCTAATCTAAAACACTTGAAAAATGGGTTGTGCTGTCTGCCAGACATGACCACATTAACTCTATTTGTTTTATGAACACTCGATGCAGTTTTAAGATTCTAAGAAAATGTCTCCAAAAGATATCATATGAAAATCGATAGTTCTTTTCTATGTCATCTTGTTTATGAGCTCGAAGCAGAAAGAAGGTTCACTGGAGCAGGGCTAAGATCAATAGCTCGGTGAATTTTAATTGGACCTTCTTTAACTATTGAGTTCTGTCTTCTTTTACCCCTGTAAGAGTAAAATAAAAGACCCTTCATGACCAGGTGCCTTTTGCATGCTCCAGTCTCATTGGAGCCACTTGGGGACCATCTTAAACAGAAAGTGGAAAGAAGGGAATTGAAGAGTAACTTGATTCTTACTACTGTCATGTAATTTCACTTAAACTAAACTCTGTCATTTTTGTTTAATATTTAAGCTTGGTTAGTATATTCCTCTTTTCACTGTTACTTTCTTTGTATATTGTCCTTGTTTCCAGTCTGTGAGATTTTCCTCAAATTATTTCCTTCTGCTTGACACATGCATACTTGGTGTCACCTTTCTCTACAATATAATTCTCATGTATGCAGTGAGTTAATGAGATCACCTTGTTCATGGACTCTATGGAATGTAGAGATAAGAAAAAATTATGTCCATATTTCCTCATAAAGAAACAGTTGGCTCTTTTCTAACTTGAATTTATCTTATTCTTACTCTGTCACTGCAAATGACAATGGCCAAAATGAGTTTGTGTTTGATTTTTCAACCACCCATATCAAAAACTTCTTCTGAAATGCTCAGAGTGACATTCCCATGTCCTTTTGGTTCCATCCTCTCTAAATGTGCAGAGCTGGGTAAGGATCTTGTTCCTCCAGAAGCCTGACTGGGGTCATTGCTACTGTGGCTTCTGCTTCGCAATCCGTTTCAAGTCCAGTAGAATTTTATGTGTATATTGCCCTCCTTCTCCCAAAGCCTCTCGAGGAAGGAATTCTCCCTGCTCCCTCACGTGAGTGTGAATGGCAGGGAGCCCCTCGGCAGCATGTAGAACATCGCCAGGCTCACTGATCAGCCGAAGGTCCCAACGTGTGTGTTGACCGTGCTTGGATTTTTATCAGCCGTGAAGAGGTGTGTTTATTCTTTCGTTTGCCTGCACACCTCGAACCACACCTAATCTAAAGTTACCATTCTCCAAAAGTTTGCTCTAAGAGGAATAATGCAGAGTTATCTGCTCTGTCTGTATGCTGCAGATTTCCACTAAAGAGACAGTTCTACCCACTGACATAATTTTTATTAACACAGCTGATGCCAGGTTGCATTTTTACAGTGTCTGCTAAATAAGAGGCAGATCACTGCTCCTTTAAGGACTGGCTCTGAAGTGGTGATGGGATTATCAGAGTGGGGTGTTTTTGTTTGTTTGTTTGGGGGGGTTTTTTTGTGAGTTGTTTTATGAGTTTGGTTGTGAGGTGGAATTGTTCCCGCTGTTTGAGGTAATTTTTCAGAAGAAATGCTGAATACTGGTTTTCTTCTTTAGTTTTTAAAAATCCACAAAAGTGTTACTTTAGTGACTGGAGTGGTATTTTCCCCAATGTATGAGAGATTCTGTTTCATATCTAGTGAGGACAGATTGCAGCTATAGGCAGTGTTTTATGACTGCATGAAATTTCTTTCTTATTTGCATTGAATGCGCAACTGGTGACATTTTATGCTGTTATTGTAAAAGAGACAATGCAGAAATTATAGCCTGGGAAGGGGGGCCTGTCGTGGCTCTTGTTTTCTGTCCTGCTCCAGAAGATGCTGTAGAATTGATAGAGGCTTGATGGTAAAACAAATGGATTTGGGGACTTGAAAAATGTAGTACAGCTCATTGTGACAGCTTTGCAAGTCACGATCCAAAATGTCTGTGGTGCTGCTGTTGAGTCCTTTTGCAGCTCAAGTAGCACTTAGATTCCACAGCCATGTTCCGACCTGTGCCAGCCATCAGAGGCCCCATGCTTTGATGGAAGCTGGGGCAAATCAGTACCTTTATGCTGGCTAAGCTGCTTTGCCAAATGAGTTGGAGCCTGGACACGGCTCTGGTTCAGGATGCTTGAATTCAGCTACTTGGGCCTGTTCACAGGATGTGCAGCCAAATTACAGATAGTCCAGTTCAGTATTTCTGAATTTGTAATTAAACTGTATTGAACTGTATTGGCACAAACTGAGCTCTCCTTAGACTGGCAACTGAGGCTTATTTTTTACTGTGTGTGGGTTGGGGTTTTTTCCGTTTTTTTCCCCTTCTTTTTTCTTTCCCCCACCCCCTCCCCCCCCTTTTTTTCCTTTTCTTTTTCTTTTCCTTTTTTTCCCCCTTCTTTCTGAGGTATTCACTGGTGAAGTCCTGGCTCAGGTGCATCACTCAGCTGATGTGTCTACAGCACTCCTGGACTGGAGCTGGCTTGGGCTGGTGCTGTGTACATGGCCAGAGGGGATCGGGTCTGCGCTCACCTGGCCTGTACCCAGCTGCATGGCCAGGCCCTGAGTGGTGTCTGTAAGGTGCAGTTGTGATTTCAGGGCTTATGTACAGAGTATTAGTGGAAAAATGAGTATTGTACAGCCCCAGTGGTTTCTCTGAAATACTTGGGGGGAGCATAGTAGCATGCAATAGGAGGGCTGCCCTGGGGAAAGGACATACTTTGTTGGTTTGCTAGAACTTCTGATCAGCAGTTGCTGAGGTTTGGAATGTGTGTTCAGGCATGCTTTTCATTCTTAATTATAATTGTACCAAGAAACCTAGAGTATATATTCTAAAAACTTTGTCCACTGGCAGTTCTTCAAAATATGCATGAAATGATTTATTTTTAGATCTCTTTGCAACTCATATCTAATCTTCCATCTACTATGAGTTCAAGACTACTTTTGGCGTGACTGCTTTTCAATTCAAGGCATCTCATTGACTCTACAATTCAGATTATTTTTCACAGCATGTATTTATCAAGTTTCAGGCCAGAGGCTTTCAGACTTATAAGCCTCTTAAAAGGGGGAAAGTGCTGACATAGCCTTAAACTGTGGTATGGCAAATGTTACACTATAATTACCTTTATCTATCACCAAACCCCCTTTCAGAGGCCTGGCTGTGTGCTGTGGGCCTCTTGATGGAATGCTCCATTACACTGAGATTTTTCATGGGGAAAAAACTCTAAAGCAAACCATGATAAAGTACTTTTATAAGAGTCGATGTAAGGGCACTGACAGGGTGGTGAGGAGAAGAGAGATGGTGCTGAGTTGCGGGAGGAAATACTCTGCAGCATTAGTGGTAGGTCTGTATTAGAAAGAGGACAAAATAATTTTTTTTCCTCCCCCTGTGTGTCAGCCACATTACTACTTGTCTTCCAGATGCTTTGACAAACCAACGTTTAGCATAAGCTGAGGAATTTAGGCAAATAGCCTGTGTATTTTACTGTGCACTGGAGTATTGGACAGATATGTCCAAGCTGGCAGACACCAGGCTGGCTGCAGAGTGGAGAGCAATATAACACTGTCACAGTGCCACTGCTCTTGGGCTACTGCACCTGGCAGGAGAGGGCTCGGGAGGTTTGGCACGAGGCTGTGATGGTTTCATGACTGATCTGGAGTTCGTGTCCTGTATTGTGTGCTTGGGTCTGTGCTTACTTGATGGCCCCGTCAGCTGGCCCACGCTGTCGGAATTGTGGGCTTGGTGTGTCAGCTTCATCTCCCTGAAACAAAGGAAGCACTAAATTGAAAAAGGCTGGGAAAGTTGAAATTCAGACCAAGAACAAAGGGAGAGATGCTTCTGTAATGCAGACCTTTCAGGTACACGAAGAGAAGCCCAGCACTACAGCAGGTTTGTGTTGGATCACAGATGGAATCATCTCACAAGCTGGAATGTAACAACGCCCGCGCTGCGTGTCTGGGGTTTATATTAATTGTGAAAAACTACTAGTCATGTAAAGCACAAATAAAAGGAACACTTACGGGCAACACTGAAAACCTGTTTAGGAGCTCTGTGTATTTTATATATACACAGACAGGCTTTTGGATTGAGTAGAATACATACTTACTACTTGCCTGCACCGTGGTATGGTTGCTGTCTGCTGTGGTATTGGGAAGGCCATGGTGCATCCATTACTGGAATATAGCCATGATTAACACTCTCTGAGGTGTATAGGAGCATTTTCTATGCAGGGCCTGTGTAAATAGGTGGAAAAGGGAATGAAGAATTTGTGTATTGGAGAATATTACCATTCTGGGCGCAGGTGGCTACTGAGGTAAATTAAATTCCCATAGACAGCTAAAGGGAAATGGTTTTCTGTTCTTAAGTCACTAGAGCGAGTGTAGCGTATCAGATTGATTAATTTCTATTTGAGCATCTTTACATTTCTGTTCAGTATTTTGTTTTGGTGGCTAACAAAATCCAGCCTCTTAATACAGTTCTGTTTTCTGTAGGGTGTATTGTAAGAGAGGCTCTTAGAAAAGAGTGCACTAAGCATGTTAGAATTGTCTCTTGCTCTGCATGCTCAGTCATTTATGTTGCCACAGAGAATGTGAAATATTCCAGACATGATGTCGATTTATTCTTCAGCAGCAATGGCTGAAGACCAGTGCGTTGAGAGTTGTGAATATGGTTTATAGTCCATTATGCTGTTACAAAGCAGTGAATGTACTAAATATCGTTGAAGATATACAAGAGAAGCTTATTTTAGGCAGGAGTAAAACAAATTCAGTACTTTGTTGCAAACTAACGGAGTCAGTTGAGGGGGAGTAGTTTGTGTGCTGGAGTGGGGGCCCTCTTTCAGTGCAGAGCTGCTCTATCCCAGAGATGCTGTGCAGTCCCACGGCTCAGACCCTGAGCTGTGCCCAGCAGAGCATGAAGGGGGCATCTGGGGGAAGGGAGGGGGGTGCTGGGCCACGGACAGTCTGCACTTGAATTTTTTGGCAGAACAAAAAGGAATTGAAGCGACCTGAAATACAAAATGAACCAGCAATTCTGGCTTAGGGTGCTCCTTGTGTGAGCTACAACAGGTCACCTTGAAGAGAGGTGGTGGTGAGTGTTGGGACTGGAGGAGGAGGGTTTGCTCTGAGGTGCTCTCTGCTTTCTGCCCCCAGAGGAAATGGGCAGTTGGTCCACAGTAGGACCCCGTTAAAGGAAAAGAACAAACAAAAACCCCCCACACCTTCAGTTTTAACGTACTGCATATTGAACCTGCTGCAGCTGAAATGTGGAATGGGGATGGCATCATGAGCTACCCTCATCCATATTGAACATGGGCACTCTGGCCTTTCTCCTGGAAGAAGGGGAAACTTAAAGGGTAGCAGCTTGTGATTTGCACATCCCATAGTGTGGTTTGCTTGAAAGATAAGAGCCTTATCAAATTTCTGCAGCAATCAGTTAGTGGTTATGTGCTAAACCCCGTAAATTATAATATTGTTGGTTTAACCTTCAAACATCTGTAGGAATTCTGCAAGAACTTAACTACTGCACCTCAAACAAATTAGGTTCAGCATTCTGCAGACCGAGGCTTGGAGGCATGTTGTGAACTAATTGTGGTTCTGTGAATATTAATAGACTAGAATGATGAATTTTCTATTTGAATTATGACCTTGTGTGTGATGGGTATAACATTTATTTTTCAAAATGTTACTGATTGTTACCTTGAAGGAGACCAGATATTCTCAGGGAAGATAGGGGTAAGTCAAGTCTTCAAAAAAACATCTGTGCTCTGGGAGGGGGAAGGCCAGGCACCTCTTTTAATTTTTTTTCTTTTTTTAACTCCTGCTTTTTCTTTGGTTTTGGGTTCTTTGTACATAATGTAAGGAGGCTTTGTATATAGTGTCAGGAAGGTAACTGACAAAGGACCATCTTATTCACCACTAAACACTTCTTTACAATTTTGGTTGTATCACGAACTGACTTGTGCACAGGAAAAAAAAGTTGTGTAGTGTGGAGTCTTAAACTGATCTGTAGTCCAGCTTGGCTTGTGCCTTAATGACGTAACTAGAGCTCTTCCACAACAGAATCTAGGATTTTGCTCTTAGGGAATTGGAGGCTACTATGTGAATGAGCATGAACTTATGAGTAGGATGTCCAGCTGCTCTCCCACAGGATGGGTTTTCTGGGAAAGGGTGCAGAAAGATGGTTTTTCCTTGCTGGCAGTAATGGGTGAGTGCCTGGCCCCGTGCTGTGGAACGTGGCCCTGGCTGCAGGCCACCCCTTCAGCCTGTGCCTGGCTCAGCAGGGCAGGGTTCCTCAGAGGATCACATCTACGTGCTGGTTTAAAAGTTGTTTTTAAATACAGCTTCCCATAAACATTGATTTGCCCGTAGTTCTTGGCTTCTGCTCCTCAGGGTGAATTTGGAAAAGTATTTTCTTT
>VYZQ01058182.1:0-15157 GCA_013400655.1 Mystacornis crossleyi | reverse complement strand
TGTTTCACCACCCTCATGGTAACAAATGCTAATGGCTTCCCATTTTTAACTCTCTTCAGCCCCACGTGCACAAATATCTGCTGTGCTGGGGAAGCTGGAGCTTGCCAGTTCCTTGGGGCCAGGAGCATCACCAGCAGATGGCATGGGACACTCTGGATTTTGGACATCAGTAGACCTGGTTGTACTGTACTTACACCACTGGTAAGCCTTCGCCCTGCCCTGAGGTGGGAAGGGTGCCTGGGACATACTGCCTTCGTAGTCCAGGCTGAGAGGCACAAAGGCACACAGAATGGAATTGCAATGTGCCTTGACTGTGGTGAGTGGGGCTGTCAGCCAGGAGAGGGCTCATTCCCTGTTGGATGCTGGTCGAGGAGCAGAGGATTCTCCCTGACTCTTGTTAAACACTGAGCTGAAATGCAAAGTGATGGAAAAATACAAGGAAAATCAGGCAGGAAGCAGCATTAGATATATTGACAACTTGGGCAAATCACTCCTGTGGACCTTCTTTGATTACGTTATCTGTTCAGTCTTCCTTACTAAGTGCTGCTATCACACAAGCATAATAAAACAAGAATATATAAATGGAAAGAATTAAGAGCCATCCTATTGGGACCAATTTAATCTTTGCTTCATTTAAAAGAAGAACATGGCTCCCTTATCTAATGCACATAAAATTGCTCTTTATTCCCCAGGTTTACATAGAGATGACAGATCTATATAAATATGGATCTGCTCCTTTTCCCCATTCTGTTGTGAGAAGAGCCACCTTCCACCACATCTCTGCTCTGGACACTTGAAGGGGAGTCTCCCTCCTGCCCTATGGTGTTTCTGTGAAAGGAGAACAAGGATATGGCAGCATCCTTTGGTAGACACAAGCTCCAGCAGTGGACGTTTGAAGGCAAACAGCAACAAGACCAGTCCCAGGTAGCTCTTGCTCAGAGGCATGTGGTGATGGTGGTGGCAGGAATGGGCTGAAACCCACCCAAAACAGCCCCTCCCAAGGCCACTCCACTCCCATCCATCTTTGATAGCTTTGCTTTTGGGGAGTTACAGAGCAAATCCACAGAGGTTTCTGTGCTGTACAAGACAGGCAGAAAACCACAAAGGCTCCTGTGAACTGTCATGTTCAGGCCACTCCAAGTGAAGAGGAAACACAATTTTACTGGGGAATTACCAAAAGCAAAGACGCCCCTGCCAGGACAAGGGTCCTGCTGAGCTGCCACATAAGTGGGAGCAGCCCTGGACTTCCTCCCCAGGAAAAGCTGAACCATGGTCTCAAGGGTGTTGGGAGAAGATTTAGAGCAACCACCAGAAGCCATTTCTGTCTTCACAGATGCAGGTTTTCAAGTTAAAACTCAGTTATCACCAGAAAACAAACTTTTCCACACCCAAAGATATAAACTGAAGCTGAAATGTGGATCTCAGTCAAGCACAGTGTCCCTGCCAAACTTCTCATTGGTCCTGTTACCATCTCTGAATAGGATCTGAGTCACTGTGAGTTCACATCCCTGCCCAGATGAAATCGTGCCCTTTTCTATAGGACGCATTCAGAAATGTGGACTATTTCCTCTCTTCCTCATCTCTGAGCTGGGAAAAAAAGAGGTATTTGTGCTTTCTAACTTACTGAAAGCATCCCTGCTCTTTCAAACCATCATAAGTGCAATTTCAAAGCATTTCTCTCTGCTAATATCCAGTGGCTTTTTTAAAAAGCAGCTGACAGCAGTGCTGGAATGGCTAATGCCTAATTAGCTAATGGGTAATGATGCTCCTGTGAGCAAGGCTAACATTTCACTCTGCAGTTATCATCTAGGCTGGTAGCACGTCCCGCAGCGGGCAGTGGAGGGTGCCTTGGGACAAACCCATGGAATGGCAGGTCTGGAGTGATGCTCCCAGGCTTCCCTCTGGGCCAAGGACACGTGTCCCCTGTGCTGGCACAGCCACAGCTGCTGCTGCCACCCCAGCTGAAGCAGCACAGGCATGGCTTTGCCATGGCTGCCCTTCCCGACACACAGCCTCATTCTCCACTCCCAAGTTTATATATCTGAGCTGAAAAATGGGAATTTTGCTGGGACTTCCAGCTGCCAGGCAACCTGTGAGCAGCTCTGCCCTGGTCCATAGGTCTGTGTGTTTATCCAGAAGGCAGTGGAGGAGCTGGAGAAATCACTCTTTGCTTTCCTGGGACTCATCATGAAGCTTTGAGGAATGACCATTTGGTGTAACACTCTGAGGCTGAAGGCTTTTTTGCTATATTAACCCTAAAAAACTCAAAGTCCTCTCTTTGAGAAGATTTGGGGTTCAGCACACTGTTAGGAAAGATCTACTTATACCATGTTTTAGTCTCCGGACTAAACTTTTTTCTTTTACAGGGGCAACTCAGTTTTGTTCCTTGGGCCACCAGAGAGTGAACACTAATTTATAGGTTTCAGGGGCATTAATTCCAGTGTGTTTAAGTGCAAAATCAACCCCTCTGGAGTTCCTGCTTTGCTTTTCCCGAGCACCTGCACTGCCCACCACACCGGGACACCCTCTCCAAAGACAAGCCTGCAGCCTTGGGGTCCATGTCAAAATCTCCATTGCCTACAACTCTTAGGAAAAAAAAAAATCCTAGAGGATCTGTTAAACAAAGAACCACCACTGGAAACTTTCCCCCAGTTTCCTGGGGTTTTAAGGATGCCACCAGCCTTGTGCTCCCCCAGCACATGGAGGCTGCTGGGGAGCTACTCCAGCTGCTGAGAGAGCTCCCACATGGACACAGCACTGGAGGATCCCTGGTAGGTTTTTCTTCTATCAATCTCCAAATCTATGATTTCATCCACTGCAAGTCTGACTTATTAAACACACTATGTGCTCCCAGTTAAAGGAACTTGCTGGAGCTGAGCATTTCCAGGGACAGGAGGGAGGCACACAGGAGCTGTGACACTGAAACAGAGATGCCCTGGGGAAACCTTGCCCAGCTCCTCCTTCAACAACCCTCAGTAACAGCACCAGACACATTCCCTGCACACCTCTGCTTTTTCACTTTCACGTTTCTGCAGAAGGTGGGGAGATGTGCAAGTGCTGGCAAAGGCTGCTGGTGTCAGAGGGTATGGGTGAAAACAGGAGTTCCTGCAATACAGCACTCAACTGACAGATTAAAAAATAATAATAATAAAAATAATAATAAATATGGTTGTTAATGAGCAGAAGGAGCCCCTGGAGCCCTGGGAGACACATTAGCTGTTTGAACAAGGAGATATTTCTGTCCCTCCCTCCCTAAGTAATCAATGTGTATTTATTTCTTTATTTAGCTCCATGCTCACCCTTTGAGGAGAAGATGAAAGTGTCAAGATGATCCTCGGCTTATCATGCCCTGCACAAGGGAAAGCTTTGAAGATACAATATGCAAAAACACTGGGCTCTCTGGTGACTTCTCCAGATTTAATTAGCCCAACCTTCTGTATGGATCCTGCCTCCCCCTCCAGACAGCCCTTTTTGCCCCCCTTCCCAGCCTCAGACAAGCTTCTGGACTCAGTGGCAGAATAGCAGCTGCTCAAGCCCTCTGTTTAATTCAGAGCTTGGCTCTCCAAGATGAGCTAAAAAAAATGCCACCCCAAAGATGGAGCTGCTTTTAGCATTATACACGAGCTGCAACTGCCAAGGAAAGTTTATCTTGGAGCCAGTGTGAGCTCTGTTGCTCCAAGTTAAATATTTCCATTTAAAAAGTAGAATGAACTATACTGTGGGACTTCCAATTGCTTCCTGAAATATTAAGAAGGAATATCTTTAAACATTAATATTTTGTTACAGTGCTGAAGCCTTTCTAAGGGAGGGTTATTTTTTAGAGCTGCGTATTTTTCTCTGCATAATTGGAGCCTCTGATCTGTGCCTGTACTCAGTGCTCCCAAAAGTCGCTGCACACCAGCAACTTTCCTTCCACAGCAATCAATAAAAATCCTTCCTTTTTCTCTTCCCTGCTATTCCTGTTGGTAGTAAGCACATGTGAAGAATACCTGTGTTTGAGCCTTTGAGGTAAGTGCCCCACCATGTGCTGAACCTCAGTGACCCTGCAGGGCTGCCAAGAGCCTCCTCCTGCTCGTTCTACTGCACCCACATCCACTGACACACCCACGGATGTGCTCCCACTACCCATCCCACATGGACCAGTGGGAGCTTCCAGACAGCCAGGCCTTCCCTGTGCCCCAGCCCATGGCCCATCCATCCTCTCTGACACCAGGGAAGCAGCTACTGAAAGGGCAGATCAGGAGAGCAGATTTAGTGCTGCTTTCATGGTAGGGAAGGGAAAAAATTTTTAAAAAACGAAGAAGCAGAAGAAGCAGAAGAAGAAGCAGAAGAAGCAGAAGAAGCAGAAGCAGAAGAAGCAGAAGAAGCAGAAAATGAAGCAGAAGAAGAAGAAGCAGAAGAAGAAGCAGAAGAAGAAGCAGAAGAAGCAGATGAAGCAGAAGAAGAAGCAGCAGCAGAAGAAGCAGAAGAAGCAGAAGAAGCAGCAGCAGAAGAAGAAACAGAAGAAGAAGGAGAAGAAGGAGAAGGAGAAGAAGGAGAAGGAGAAGAAGAAAGGAGAAGGAGAAGAAAAAGAGAAGAAGAAGAGAGAGAAAAATGATGTTGCTTCCAGGCCATTTACATGTTCATTTCTCAAAAGAATGTGGCACTTTATCCTTTTTCTCAAATTAACTTCTGTGTCACAGGTGGAATAAAAGGATTCAATGGACGGGAACTGAAACATAGGGAAATGAAAGACTGGGAGCCTGTGTGCACGGAGCATATGTTTGTGACATATAGGAGCCAGGGGAGGGACAGCAGTGCAGCCCTGCTATGTCAACCATTGTTCAGCAACTTGGTATGTTGGTGTTATCATACAAGGTCTCCCAGAGGTCCTTTTTTCCAGATTTTTTTCTCACCCCACTTCAGGGCAAAAAAAGTGCCTTCCTGAGCAGGTGGTTGGAGCTGCTTAACTGTTCATGTTCTTAGTGGGAGAGTCCCCAGGGATGAAGGGCTGGTCCTCAGCTGGATGGTCAGCTCAGGAGGGACATTGGAGCCAGCAGGACAGCCCCAGCAGTCACGCTGGAGGTGTGGGCCGGTCCTTGCCCACAGGCTCAGCATGGGTTGGCACCAGAGGCACAGGGAGCAGCGATGCAAAATGTAGCAGAAAGAACCTGAAAAAGGATTACAGAAACGAGGGGTTTGTATGATGCACTAACAGGGTGACATCGTGTGACACTCAGTCAACTTCACAGCTAAGCTGAAGTTCTGGTTTCCTACCAGTGTTACCCACAGTTCCCATCCGAGCCCTAGGACCCATTCAGTGACAGACTGAGAGAGTGGGGGTTGTTCAGCCTGCCGAAGAGTTTGGGGAGACCCTATGGCACCTTCTGGTACCTAAAGGGGCTCCAGGAGAGCCAGAGAGGGACTTGGGACAAGGGCCTGGAGTGACAGAACAAGGGGGAATGACTTCCTACTGCCAGAGGGCAGGGTTAGAGGGGATATTGGGAAGGAATTCCTGGCTGTTAGGGTGGGGAGGCCCTGGCACAGGGTGCCCAGAGAAGCTGTGGCTGCCCCATCCCTGAAAGTGTCCAAGGCCGGGCTGGACGGGGCTTGGAGCAGCCTGGGATAGTGGAAGGTGCCCCTGCCCATGGCAGGGGTGGAATGAGATGAGTCTTAAGGTCCCTTCCAGCCCGAACCACACTGTGATGATCCCATGGATTTTTGCTGTCCTTGGCTGGGTATGTCCCCTTAGGGTACGTTTCTGAAGCACCCATGGCCATCCCCCTTGATGGGACACCCCAAATTTGCTTTCTGCAAAATGAGCCAAGTCCTGCTCCTTCAGTATCACTGCAAGGGGCAGCCAAACCCCAGCCTGGACCATGGAGGCAAGCCTTTAACCCAGAGAGTTCCTGCTGTAGTGAGTATCTATTGCTGTTAATTAGTCAGGTAACTTTAAAAAATCAGAGGGATTTTTTGGACGTTGGAGGAGGACGGGGAAGAAAGAGCAGAATGAGAGATTATTTCTCTGTGAGATGTGACTCCCAGCTGGCTTGAGCACTGACTTCCACAGCTGTGCTATGGGGAAATACAGCTGGTTTTTCTGGGTCACATATGGTTTGGGTCTGGGGTTTTTTGGAGGGTTTGTGTTTTGTTATTTTTTATTATTTTGCAGGGTGGTGTCCTCAGAAAGCAAAACTCACCACCCTACCTTCACATTTCCCTTCTGCAGCATCAGAGAGAGGGTGTTAAAGCCCATGCTTCCAGCTTCACTTAAGGCTTCATAAACTGAAAATACCCACTTCAACTCCATTCCCATTCCTGGTCAAGATGGCTTTGGAAAACCAAAAGTTCTGAGATAGCAGAAGCCTGTCCATCGCTCAGGCATCCCCATTCCTTGTGGAATGCAGCACTCCGGCTGTGTTTAGGACACCATGTGTCAGTGTTTTAGGAACCTCCTGCACATCCAGCCCCAAACCCTCTGGGCTGGACACCCCTCACTGCAGCCTGGTGTGAACAGCCCCAGCCCAGGAAACGTGTAGGAGGTGACAACGTGGCGCTGCTGTGGGCTGACATGCAGGGCAGGACACCCTGAGGCACAATGGGCAGCTGGGAATAATTTGTCTGTCTGGGATGCAATTAAACCTCAAGGGCCAGAAGTATTTAAATATTTAGGTTCAGGGCTTTGTGGTTTCTGGGTGTGCAGCTGAAGGGATCTTTGACCTTGATGGTGCACTCAGGGAGGGAAAAGGGATGTCAGTGTCCCTTCAGAGAGATCCAGAAAATGCACGTCACTGCAGCAGTAGGATTTATTTCACTTTGAGTGTCCATAGCATATTTAGCTCTATCAGATTTCACCCTGATCCCCCTTAAGCAGCTGGGGGAGTGTAGGTGTTCCCAGGACATGATTCCCCTCTCATAATGTGGACATGTGACGTTGGACAGGAGGACTCACATCCCACATTGCCTGTTCCTCCCCAGCACTACTGAGGCTGCTGGACAGCCCTGGCTGAGGATTCCACTCCACAGGCTCTCTTTGTCAACCTCAGCCCCAGCCGTTGCTCCACCAGCATAAAAGGAAAGCAAAAAATTATTAATTGTAGTATACAAACTAAAGAAATTTGAAGAGGATTTCCATTTTGAAGAAGAAAATGTACTTGCCACTACAATAGCATTATTCTAGTTTGTCATTTCAATTTTTTTTTTTTTTAAGCTTGAAAGAAAGAAGCCAGAGGAAAAGAAAAGCTCTTCTTCCCAGCTTCCTGCAAAATTCGTATGGAGGACTCGTGTCTTTCCCACCAGCTGCAGAATGTAGGTCAAGTCCTGTCTGTGCTCTCAGGGACAGGATTTACTGTGTGGAAAATTGGGCAACAACAGCAGATGAGGCTCCCAGTGCCCCTGGTTGGGCCATCGATCAGGAGAGGACACGGGACAGGCTCTGTCCCTGCCCTGACACTGATGGTCCCCCCACACTCGGGACCTGCACTGGTTCAATCACAGCGGCCTGGCAAACAGCCCAACACCGCCCCAGGGCAATCACAGCTCTGCTGGCTAAAAGGAGCCACAAACTCTTTTCTCCAGATCAATTTCAACTCCTAATCAAAGACAGTACAAAGATAAACTCTGAGTTTAAAACAGATCTTGAATCCACAGAACACTGTTCAGCTGGACCGCACTGTGAAAGGGGAAAGTGTTAGAGGAGCTGGGGAGCAGCTGACTGTGGTTTGTGTCTGCCCCACATTCCACCTCATCCTTGTGGGGCAAAGGGCTTTCTGCATCTTCACCTGCTAAAAATATCCAAGGCTGGAAGTTAAAAGAAATTAAATATTTAGCAGTTGCATGAAGGAACCTTGCGATGAAAGTGTATGGATGCAAAGCTGTCATCCCTTCATCATCATATTTTTTATGTAGCAGACACATGTCTTGTTGGCAAGGCAACTTTTGTGTTTTAAATCAGCATCATAAATCTCATTAGGATGCCTTTTCTAAACCATCCATGCCAAAAAGACCAGAAACAGGCACTCGCTGGACGTCGCCCCAGCTCCCTTAGGATTCTCACCACAGCTCTCAGCAGGAGCTCATTGGACACTTCCCACTGGGACATTTCATGATGCCTCCTGAAATACCTACAGCAGGACCAGCACACACCTGGCTTCACTAGAAAGGCTCCTGCAGATTTTAAATATGCATTGGGTTACATCCAGAGTTTCTTTCCCCACTATAAACACAGCAAAACAAACCCATTTTTCAGCTTGTGGCCATGGTGATCTGCAACCTTCATCTGGGCTTAACTCCAGTTGGGAGGCTGGGTGGACAAACAGGAGATATGTCTTGCAAAACTACTCAGGTTTAGACCAGCCCTTACACATGCAATGCAACAGCCTCATCTCTGGGTGTGCCACCAGAACCTCCTCCTCTGGGAAAGGAGGGCAGGCTGGACATCACAGGGGTCAGGTTTTAACCCAGATTCTTTGGCTACCTTGAGGCAGAACGAAGTCAAACATCACTGGTTCCCTGGAAGCAGAGCAGAGCTGTGGGAAACACACAGTTAGGATATATGTATTTCTTAAATGCACAAGATTGTGTTTCTGGGGAATCTTTAATTCAAACTGATTAAATAATGATCTCCTGTAGTGATTTACCCTTTCGAATACCCACTCAAGGAGTAATTCAGTGTGCTGGCAGCACTATAGGCTCTCTGCACAACTCACATGAGCTTGCAGGACTCTGACATACTCTCACAGGGACAACGTCTCCCTCTTATATAGCACAACCAATTTAATTTAGTGCTGGTTTTGCTGTCCCATATACGCTCTCCTTTTTTCAAGCACGCCGCCTCCATGACATTTGGTGGCATCTGGCCCACAGCTGCTTCTCAGGGGGTCCCATCAGCCTCTGGAGCAGAGAGATACCTCATTTTCCTGGCAGCAGAATCCATGGGAGCCACTATCAGCCTTGTGCAAGTGTGGGAAAGGAGGGATGGAGGGGATGGATGGAGTCCCCACTGCACCCCCAGGCAGCCCATTGCTTGCAGTTGTGTACATGGGTGGTGTTCCAGACACTCCCAAATCAACACAGCCTGCTGAGCCTCCCCCGGGTCTAAGGATGGCATCTTCACACCATGTACAGGTCTGCCAGATCTGATTTTTAAGGGTTACTCTCCCTGGGGCTCTCTGACTACACATTGATGAAAACAGTCCAGAAATAAGCATTTAGGGGGCAAGGAAGAGGAGCATTGGTTTGAGTGGGGACACTCTGTCCACCCTGGATCTGTTGGGAGGAGGCATTTCCATCAGTGAGAGAGGCAAAGGAGACTGTTCCACAAAGACCCAGAGCACAGGGTTTGCTCTGTGGTAGCCCTGGCACCTCTCTCTCGCTGCAGTCTGGCCACTGAGTAAAAGGAGGCAGATTGGGCAGTAAAGGGAGGAAAGAGTGGTGCTGTAGTCAGTTCCCGGCCTGCAGCCTCTCCAGAGCCCCCGGGGGCAGAGGGCAGGGACACAGCAGAAGTCTCAGCTCCAAGCTTTCCCCTGACCAACCCAAGCCCTCATGCAGAGACAACAGCAGGGCTGAAGGGCCATGAAGGGCCACGATTCCCCTTTCCTGGTGAAGCAGTTTTTCCAGGCCATGAAAGACAATGCTACCAGGCTTGATTGGTGAGGGGCATTCATGTATCTGTGCTCAGGGTCTGGTGTGGGTGCACAGGGTCCCTGCCTCACTCACATCAGTGGCACACAGGTCTGATGCCAGCAGGTTTAAGAGGCATGTGCAGGCCCTGGTGGCCAGCAGAGCTCCTGAAAGGAGCATTTGGAGGTCATTTATCCCCTTAAACTGAATCCAGTTCCCTCCCAGTCAGCAGCAGGCACCATACCCCTCAAATGGTTTTTGGGAGTTGCCCTCCCCCTGCTCTCCTTGTTGCAGGATTTAGCAGGTCCTGGGAGGTCACAGTCACTTTTAGGGACACCCTTTGGGAGACAACAGTGGGTTTACTGTTTTCCTCACCAATTTTATGTGCCGGGGAGTGAGGTCAGTTATTTTCTCCCACTGGCACAGGTAGGGTGTGGTTTTTGGGAGGAGAGGAGCCTGTTCACACACTCTAACTCCTGCCCTTTCCACAGTAGCAACACCCCATGGCATCCAGAACCTCACACAGTGACATAGAAATGCTCAAATCAAGGCGTGTCTGCAGAGGCAGCTCCCAGAATTCAGAGACGTGTCCTGCTGAAACCCTTCACATGGCAACCCCCTAACTCCCTCTCCTCCAGTTTTCCTGTGTTTCAGCCCAAGAGCATTCCTTGCTGCTTTATTTATTCTAGGCATAAACATCCCTGGCAGCATTCATCAGTGCATAGACAGGTCTCCCTCAGTTCCTCTGCCCAATTAGTGCCACTCCGCCGCGTGCAGGAAGGAGCAGCAGCCCCCCCGGCCACAGAAGGCAGCTCAGCATCGCCCATGGCTACATAATGCATCACACCTCGCCTGCCTCTCACTGTCTTGGGTTAGCTGAACCCAATGAATATTTCAATAGGCTCTGCTTGCCCAGGATACTATTAATTTTGGAGTCCCTATAATCCAATTCCTTTTCCTCCAAGTGGGTGGTGATTATTAATTTCACAAGCTATGCTTCCACTAGCTCCTTCCCAGTCCCTTGTGGCTAAGGAATATTAATCCACATTCATCCTGTCATTCAGCTGCCCAGGAGACTCTGGTGTGAATAGTATTATTATTAATACCGCTGCTCCACATGTGGTTATAGCAACTTAAAGGCATACAGGCGGGTTGCAAAGGTCATTTGCAGAGTAGCACCTCAATCCTGATGTTCAGAAAAATAAAATAGGGCCCTGGCAGTGCTTTTTGAAGATGTTTCTCCGGGTCCTGGACCTGCTGTTGCTGGTCCTGCCTTGCCAGGGCACAGGTGACAGACAGTCCCAGAAAATCTTTGACTTGTGAAGGTCCAAGGGCAGGAGATGAGCTGCAGCCTTGTCCCAGCCATGTCTGGCAGCCAGCAAGGAGCAAATACTTTTGTCCTTCTTTTGGGGAAATTGGGAAAAAAATAAATTATAAAATCCAAACATGACCTCTCTACTTGAATAAAGTGCCATAATACCCTGGAATGCAATCACTTTTGACACTTCAACATTATTATCAAATTTGTTTGAAATTAGGCAATTCATTTGTGTTCTGCGGGAAAGGCAGAGGATGGAAGAAAGCAGCTGTTGCATTTCTTTGCAGAGCAAAAAAGCCTTTCCCAGGCAGCCAGGTTTTCCCAGGCAGGCGAGACACATTTCAGTCGAATATCTCATGGAGGGTTTTGACAACACATCAAGGTTCCCTTCAACACGGGGAGCTAAATGGCAGAGAGACAAATGGAAAGAAGAAAGCCAAGAAATGCAGCATTAAATGATAAACAGCCCCCGAGGTCTCCCGCTCTCTCACAAGGATCAGGGCATCCACCAAGTGGCAGAGGGAGGAAGGGGCAGGGGTGAGGCAGTGCTAAAGGACCCTCCATGGATCACGGCCTCAACGTGTGGGATATCCACACCGGTGCTGGAAGGCACAGCTCGGCCAGAGCCCCAGAGCATCTCCAGAGCTGCAAAACCTCCCGAATCACCCTGCCCCTCTCCTCAGCCAACGCTGTACATGTGCTTCTACCCCAAAATAAACACCAGTGCAAGTGAGAGCCAGCCTCACACCTGAGCTTTTCTCATTTGCACAGGGGCTGTGGCACAAGCCACGGTGCGAAGAGGCCCCTTTTCAAGGCAGTGAAGGCCAACAGCCTCTGAAACCAGAGCATGTTTCAGTTTTGTTACACTTTTGGAAGCTGAGATGGGCTGGAGGCTTCACAGATGTAACTACTTTCCCAGTTTTTCCTCCTAGAAGAATGTAGCTTTCCCAAATTGTCAGCACTTCAGCCAGCACAGGCCCAGCAAATGCACCAACACAATTACAAAAGCAGAGGAGGGGAAAATTGCTCCCTCCCAGCCCTCGCCCCAAAAGAAAGAAGTCAAATCCCAGACCTGCTGAGTCCCAGTTTGGGTGGCAGACTCTTGGTTTTCCAGATGTTGCACAGCCCAGGCTGCCAGATGTCCCAAAGTCCCAACCCCGCAGCCCCTGCGTGGACAGGGCAGCTTGGCACGGAGCAGGGAGCCAGCTGGGATGCATCAGCTTTGCAGTGAGGATGCAGACAGCCCTCACTGCAGGAGGGAAGGATTTCAGCCCCCCATTTACCCTCCCAAAGAATCATAGAAAGGTTTGGGTTGGAAGGGAACTTTAAAGTTCATCCAGTCCAACCCTCCTGCAGTCAGCAGGGACTTAGCTCAACCAAATTGTTGTTCAGAGCCCCATCCAGCCTGACCTTGAATGTGCCCAGGAATGGGGCATCCAACACCTCTCTGAGGAACCTGTTCCATAAATAATAAACAAACAAGTACAAACTGTGGCCAGTAACCTCCTGTTCACTGAAAGCCATTCCCTTTCTAACTTTTCCTACCAACACAGTGGACTCACAGGTTCTTGTCTCAGCATTTTCCTCCACCCCTGCCTGCAGAGCCCAGACAATCAACAATTAATTAGCTGCTCCTGGTTTGAAGCCTTTCCTTGATTTCTGTTAAAGGCCGCATCAGTTAAACACAGCAGGTTTCCATGAGCTGCCACAGTGGGGCTGGACTCAAAGAGCTCCTCTCCAGCAGAAGAGCTCTGCAGGGTGGTTGAACATGGCACAAGGGTTTAGGATCCACTCTCTGCAGGTGTCACCTGCAAGGTGAGCTTTGGCTCTGTAGCCAGCAGACAGCTCCTGGGTAACCTGGACCCTGCCTGCACCCCTAAGAATTTCCAAAGCATCATAGAAGCATGGAATCCTAGAATGGTTTGGTTTGGAAAGGACCCTAAAACTCATCCAGTTCCACCCCCTGCCGTGGGCAGGGACAACTTCCACTATCCCAGGCTGCTCCAAGCCCCATCTAGCCTGGCCTTGGGCACTGCCAGGGATCCAGGGGCAGCCACAGCTGCTCTGGGCACCCTGTGCCAGGGCCTCCCCACCCTCACAAGGAACAATTCCTTCCCAATATCTCATCCAGCCCTGCCCTCTGGCGAGAGGAAGCCGTTCCCCCTTGTCCTGTCCCTTCATCCCTTGTCCCAAGTCCCTCTCCAGCTCTCCCGGATCCCCTTTAGACACTGGAAGCGGCTCTGAGATCTCCCCAGAGCCTTCTCTTCTCCTGTGTGAACACACACAGCTCTTCCAGCCTGTCCCCATAGCAGAGCTGCTCCACCCCTCTGATCATCTTCATGGCCCATTCTGGACTCCCTTGAACAGGTCCATGTCCCTCCTGTGCTGAGGAGCCCAAAGCTGGATGCAGTGGAGACCCAGGTGGGGTCTAACGAGAACAGAGTACTAATACTGTGCCAAGCAAAGATCTCATTGGCCTTGTTAACTCCAGTGAGATTTCTGTAGGGGTTCCCAGGAAGATGTGCGTCACTGGAGCCACTACAAGGTTTCTAAACCTTCTCCAGAGGTCTGGAGAAGAGCTGTGTCCTGGGCGGTCACGGCACAGGAGCATCTGAACTCTGCACTGCTCCCTCACGACCTGAGTTTTGCGAGACACACTTTCCCCCACACCACTACTTTGACAAAAGGACCTAGTCTGGATGACTCTACTGCTGATACTGGTGTTTTGCATACAATGTCTTGCTCTAAATGAGCTTAATTACAATTTACACAGGCTGCAGATTAATGGTATGTGGAGAAAAGCAAACTGTGAATGTCTGTGTCCGTGGTGCTGCAGAGCAATGGCAGGCTCGGAGCAGGCTGGGTGGGCTTTGAGCAACCTGGTCTTTTGGAAGGTGCCATGGCAGGGGGATTGAAACAAGGTGAGCCTTGAGACCCCTTCCAATCCAAACCATTCTGGTATTCTGTGAGTCTTCCACTTCAGCCCTACCAGTGATGCCTCATGACTGATACCTGAGGGAGACGGATGGGTTTGAGAAGTGATTTAGAGACTAAAATTAATTTTTTTTAAGTGATACAGGCCTTTGGGAATTAGAATCACATTGAACATCAGTTACATTTAGGTTCTTCTATATGTAAATCATATTTCAATAACATTTGAGGCTGATTCTGATGGTCATTATGGGATGGAGTGGGTCAACGGAGACACCACAGTGCCTAGAAATCCTTCTGAGGAACAAGGGGAAACAAAGCCTTTGGTCCCTAACCTGGTGACTTCTCCTGAAAGATTATTAGGAAGTCCAAGAATCTCTTAAGCTGTGTGTGGGACTTTATGAAGGTTCTATTTTAACATGGACATAGAAAGGCACAGAGACTTTTGCCTTTGCCTTCAAGCCTGCATGTGCTCTCTGGCTGAGCCTGCACTCAGCACTCAGACACAGGTCTCCCTGTTTTAATGGGACTTCACTCGTTTCAGGAGTCCTGAAGGGTGGGGGTGCCAGTCCTACAAGAAACCTCTCCCTTTGGTCCAGGGATGTGCTAAAACTCCCTCTGAAATGACACTGCCATTCATTAGGAGAGTGAGAGATTTGAGCATGTCCTTAAATGTTGGCTTTAGAGATATTTCAGCAGCTGATCATTACTTCTACATGTAAAAGGCAATAAAAAGGAAAAAGTAAGCCGAGAGTGATGATCTCACTTGCTTTTTTTAAGACAGCCATTAATTCTGGCATGACGTGGGTTGATAAAACCTGCTCTCACATGAGCACTGCTATTGTCTGAAGCAGTCCCAGGGAGCTGCTGGTCTGGCTCCAGACTGGAAATGCAGGATACAGGGGGAGATCAGAGCTCCTCAGCTCTCTTTAGGGTGTGTAAGAACCAGACTCCTCTGATGGGGTCTGCACTCTGAAGAGAGGAAGGAAGCAAAGCTTGGAGAAATAAAGTGAGGTTTTTGATTTATTTTACAGGCAGGAAAGAGGAGGTCTGAGGGTTATGGAGGATATTTGGGAAAAGCCTGAATCCAGTCCTCTTTCCCCACAAAGTGACAGACAGAAAGTTCCTTTGCAGGCCTGAGCTAATTCAGTTTTCCTTCTAACTCGCCATGGGGTCAGTTCCTTATATCTGGCTCAGTGTCCCATTACAAAACAGTGATTATAATCCCACTCAGCATTAATCCTTGCTAGATTGCAAAGCACTTTTTTGTTTTCTCTCTAAAATCAGCAACAACCCCCCTCTCCTGAT
>VYZQ01058111.1:0-11801 GCA_013400655.1 Mystacornis crossleyi | reverse complement strand
CTCCACCCCAAACTCAGCTGGGATGGCAGCTGGAGGCTTTGGCCTTTTGTGGATGCATACCTGTCCCTCAGCCCGAGGTGACTGAACAATGGGTTTCCTTTTATCTAATCAGCAGTTCGACTTACAGTCCGAAGTTCTTCTAGGAGGTTTCTGTGGCTGTAGCTTCTTTAAAACTTTATATCAATGTTTGGGGCATAAACTATTTTCTGTCTCTGACACCGACTCAGCTTTCTTCTACCTGTCAGTAACTCTTGCCTGTTTGTTTAGTTCTCCCACAAGATTAACCCTTGCTGGATCTTATCTGGTGTGCCTCTTCTGAGTCCATGTATAGGATCTCTATATTGTCACATCTCAAAATGCACCTTGGTGGGATATTTCCTGTGGTCTTGCCTAAACCTGTAAGTGGTACTGCTCTGACTGGTGTTGTTAAAGCTGCTCTCTTGATACAAAGTTGATTTAAAGGTAGGTATGTCCACGAAAGGGAATAAACTGTGTCCTCCTGTGCACTTTTATCAGTATAACTGTGTCCATAACAGGAGTCTGAATTTGTACGTGATGAGAAAGCACTAGATGCCACTTTGAATTCAGCAAGTTTTTCCATGCTGTCTCTGACAATATCCTTGTATCCAAGTAAGGTTGTTATGGTCTGGATGGATGGGTGGATGGATGGACGGACAACTAGCTGTGGAGAATAAAAGCTGTTTGTATGGTCAGATTCAGAGAGTAGTGGTCATGATCATGAGCCATCAGTGTGCCCTGATAGCAAAGGAAAGCAACAGCATCCCAGGCTGTTTGAACAGAAGAACTGCTGGTAGATGGAAGGAAGTGATTGTCATACTTTACTTCCCATTTGTTAGACCATATCTAGAATATTCTGCGATGTCCTCAGTGCTGGAATGTCATTGACAGACTGAAGTGAGTTTAGGGGAGGCTGCTGAAATGATTGTCCTATGAGGGCTGGGGGAACCGGGCTTGTTCAGCTTGGAAAAGAACTGGTTTTTGGAGGATTTAAGAGCAGCCCCCAGGACTGCAAAGGGTTTGTCTAGAAAATGAAGCCAAGTTCTGTACTGAGGTCAAATGAGAGGGCAAGAGAAAGTGGTCAAAAAACATACAAGAAATAGGTACCTGTCGTAGCTCAGACTGAATACAGCTGTGACTGCAAATCTGGTTAATGCAGAATAGTATCTGTACTGAGCAGGTTCAGAATTTCATAATTTGTATTTTTTTTTTTTTAAGTTTTTTCCCCTTCCCAGATTGAATGTCTTTGATGCCCTGACTTCTTTCTTTAAACTGTATTTCAAGGAGCAGCACCTGCCACAGGCTCCTGCAAGTCATGAAGTTTTTAGAATCCATTTGGCCTCCATTTCGTTCTCCAGTGAATTCTGGAGCAGGGAACAATATAGGGAGAAGGGTTACCATGCTTGCAATATTATAAAGCAGATTATAGTGTTGTGGTTTATTGCAGTAATATAACTCATATCTAAAAGGTGCAAATGGGAGGTGGGAAGGTAGGGCCACGGAGGCACAGTCTGACAGCTTTAGTCAGCTGTGTTTTGCTGATTGTGCATCAGGATCCATTCCCCTGATGAAGATTGTGGAGAGTCTGTGTGTAGCTGTAGTTTGGTCTTTCTCTGTGCTTTCCTCAGTGTTCTTGTGAAAGTAAAAGGCAGATAATTAGAAAGGCTATTTTATATGACTACACCTACCTAAAGCAATGTGGAGATGTGATCTCATCATACACCTTATCAGGATAGCTCATCACAGTAGACCAAAATTTGAATAAAATTTTAAGGAGTATTGTACATTGCATTTTCCAGCTGTATTAGCCTGTAAACTTCAGTGGAATGTCTACTTGGAATTTGGTGGTGGTAATAGGAAAAATAAAAATTTCTGACTTCAGGCACTTTCTATTGGGGTTTGTGTATACTAAGGGAATGCCTCTGTCTTTAGGAGAAGACTGAAGTGTTTGAATGATTGCAGTTATTGGAGTAGAAGCTGGTTTGTACTGTGGTATTGTAAAACTGTGATTTAGAACCTGAACTGTATCTTCCCTGCTAGTTTTTTGTTTGGTTTGGGTTTTTTTAAGGAATAAATGTTTTATTTATTTTTTTTCTGATAGCTCATCAGGCTATAGGTATTTGTACAAATTGAAGACATGCTCGGTTAAATATTTATTGTAGCAGAGAGTTTATATGCTCAAATCACACTGTGATTCTTAGAAACTCTTTTACATGTCCTTGTGTGCAGAGCAGCTGTGGCTACCTGCAAATGCATGCAAGCAAGTAAACACACAAGACCTGTTAAAGTGAGAGGCGTAAAGTGCTTGTTCTGTATTTATGTTTTAAGTATGGTGGGAAAGCAGGAAACTTCCACAGAGAGCTTTACTTCATGTGGCATTAGGGAAGTAATTTGGTTAAGTGTTTGACTTACTGCTTGGCAAAGTTGAGTTATTGTAGCTGTGTGAATTCAATTCTAAATGTAATTAGATCTCCTTTGTAGCTTTCTAAAAGTGGTATCTTAATGAAAGCCAACAGATGTTAAATGTCTTGCAAGTGACACTTTATAGATTCTTGCAGGGTAGAAACCATCAGTGTTTCCAGAATGACCAGTGACTGCTCTCATATAAAGTGAGATTTCTGGAAAACATGCAGTTGCAGAATTGTGTCATTTAGCTTTCCCTTTTTCATCGTGGAAAAGAAAATGTACAGTACTTTTGGTTACAGACAAAATAGTTTTGAGTTAATTCTCTCTTCCTGAAATCGTGGATTGTTTGAACAATGGAAATCAAGTGAGTTATTTCAGTTATATATCAGTTTAGCATTTTTGTTTGCCTCTGTGGTATAAGGAATTTTATTATTTTTAACTGTCTACGTATCTTTTTGTAGCCATCAAGCCAAAGGCTTTATGCATCATGAGCAGATTAAATACAGTCATAGGCTAATTTGTAAGATGGTGAATGCAATGGTAGGAAAGGAAAGGATACCTCAGGGAAACAACCTGATGAGATTTAAAACAAACGGAACTGTTATCATTTTGCAGCAAGCAGAATAACCACCAGCTCTGGATGTATTGATTGTGGTGTGCACACAGCACAGATGGCTGTGTACATTTCCACAAAACAAATTTTTGGCAGTGGTAGCCACACTGACTTTCTCCCAAAAGAAACAGTGAGAATGAATACTGCCAAACTCAATATTCTGATTTGCAATACAGGCAACTATTGTAATGTTATGTACAAAAAAACCTAATGCACTTTCACTTTGTGTACTACTGTTAATTTATAGGCATTAATTTCTATCAGTTTAGTAGATACAGGACTCAACTCTGTCAAAGCTTATGGTTTTTAGAGTTAGGTTAATGTTCATTAATAAAAAACTGAAGAGTAAAAATATTATTTTGAATAAAATGAAAGACAGGCATGTTCATATTCTGACATTATTTTGTATGTATGCTGCTGTGATGTGCATGGTGAAGGCATAAGGCTGTTAGGCACTGAACTCAGGTGCAATAGCATTTTATCATCTAACCCCCTTATTCTCCCTAGGAATGTTCAAACTCTTAAGATTTAGGCCAGATCTGTCTGGCTTGCTTGCAGTTTACCAAACTCTCACTTTCTGTAAGGAATCTGATCTAAATTGCCTGTGTGAATTTCCTCTTTAGTCAGTGGTGGGATAATGATACTTTCAAGCCCTGATTTCATCATTTGCCTTAAGTAGGCAACACTTGCCTTGTCTTCCCCTCTGCACTGGGAGTACACATACAGGGATCTCAAAATTCCTGCCACTCATCAGGTGTAGCAGAGGGACAAATTTCCCTATAGGAAAACAGCAGTGTGACCATATACTCACTGCTACCACTGTTTAACATGTTGGGTTTGGTTTTTTGTTTGTTCATTTGTTTTAATAAAGGTCCATGAAGGATTCTTGGAAAGTAAGATTGCTCCCATGAACGTTAGTGCCACTAGCAGTTCCTCTGAGAAAAGGAATACTGATTTACGAATATACATGCTGTGCTTCCTGCCATTCCTGGTCCTCCTGGTCTTCATTCGTGACCTTAAGAGCCTGTCCTTGCTGTCACTGCTTGCCAACCTGTCCATGGCTGTCAGCCTGGTGATTATTTACCAGTATATTGTTAGAGTGAGTATTAAAAAGTTTATTATCTCTTTTTTTCAGTGTGGCAAGTTATGTTTGTTGCATGTAGCAGTTGGTTTCTGATAGATACTGACTGACAGTTTCTGAAAAGCAGCATTATCTTGTATTTGAGTCATCTTGGGTAAGGTAGTAATTAATCAATCTGCAGGACTTTGGCTTGTATTAAAGAGATGTTCTTTTAGTCCCTCATGGTTATGAAGAATTATCTGTACAGTATGAAAGCAGGTTAGAAAGTGCAATACAGTGAGAAGTTTGCCAAAGATAAGACTTGAGATGTGCACTTTCCCTTCTCTTTTAGTTGATCCTCCCTCATACACAGCATTGTGATACTTTAAATGTGAAAATTTCTAGTGACAGTAATAGGAACCTAGAATAAATACATCTGCAAGGGTCTGTGTGGGAAGGTGGCTGTAAATGTGTATAAAGGACTAAGTTTGGGAGGAAAACGGGGGATTGTAAATAGCAACATATATGCCTCTGTCAACGTGTACTGAGTTTTCTTTTGTATAACATAAAGGATCAATCAAAATTGTAGGAAGAGCTAATGCACTGTTTTGCTTTGTTTTCTTCAGGATATAGCAGATCCTCGAAAACTGCCTCCTGTGGTTGGCTGGAAGAAATACCCACTGTTTTTTGGGACTGCAGTATTTGCTTTTGAAGGAATTGGTGTGGTAAGTGCTTTTTACTGACTCTTCAAAATCACTGGCTCTGTGCTGGGCATACAGGCAGTTTTACTCCTGTTGTTATTTTGTTGGTTTTGTTGAAGCACTAATCTCCTGTGTTGGTATGAAAAGGATTAATTTGTCTGGTCAAATAAGGCGGAAGTCGTGAACATCCCCATTGCTTGGATGCTTAACCCCCTCCCAGATTGCAGAAATGCCTTTAGTCCCAAATAGCTAGTGTCAGGAAAATCCACAAACGCCGGAGGTTTATGTCCACAGAGGAGACAGAGGAGTCCTGCAACTTTATTCGAATAAAGGGAGAGAGTCCACTGGGGCACACACCTGTGGGGTTTTCTCTCTCGAGGTTTCGGAGGGCGCAGCCTTGTTTTATCCCAACTCCCAGCCGCATGTTGCCCTCTTCCTTTCCCCGCTGGCTGAGGTACAGGGAAGGTACAGCCTTCCCGAACCGCCTACCACATAATGCCCCCCCAACCTACTATTCTACCCCAAAGTTCAGATGTTCAGGCTTGTGCAGACCCCTGTCTGTCTCAGCAGCCAAGCTGTCTGGGCTCTGCAACAAACCTGCTGCCCAGGTTAGTAGAGACATTGAGACCCATTTCAAACACCCATACCTTCACCCATCAAATTGTTTGCAAAGACATTAGCTTCCCTCTCATTAGTTAGCCACTTTTGTTCCACATGATTTATTTTAAAAAGTAGCTAAAGAGACTTCTGGGAATGGTAGGTCATAAATTGTTGGGAAGTTACTGTATATGCTTTATTTGATATATATTTACATACTTAAGTGTTACACTTAAAGTGTATGCTTAAAATAAAAAAACAATCAACCAACCCCTCCTTCTGTTCCCTCCCTTTCCCGGCCATCCCGTCCCCAGTAAAAACCCCACTCCAAATCATCATGCTCTTAATCTGAAATGATTCTGTCACTCATATAACACAGAAGATTTTCAAGTCTGTTTTCTTTTTTGAGTTCGTCAACTCTGACTTAAACCAGATTATTTTACCTTGCTGCTGTCTTACCAGTGGCGGAAGAGCTGAACAGGAAGACCTTTTACCTTATGTTACAAAGTGTGTTTTCAAAGTGTTTCCACTGTTTCTCACATATGAACTGATTGATGCAGAGGTTTAGCTACCATTTATCTGAGTGTATCTGGACATCTTTCCTTTTGTCATCTGGAAGTTTCATTATAGGAAATCAGCTGTTTGTCTGAGATTACTTCATGCCTACAGGCCTTGGGGAAAAAAAAAACCTCCCCAGGCTCAGAGAATCAGATTGGACTACACTAAGCTTGTTACTTTTAGGTTATACAGTCTGCGTAGGACAGACTGCACTTGCTGTGTGTGTCGTGCACAGTAGATCTGGTGCATGTCCCAGTTGTATCAGGTTTGCCCGTGTACTGCATAGCACAAAGGTATTTGTAGCCAGGGAATCCCAAGTGAGAGTCCTGTAAACCTCGGGAAGGTGGTGAAGGCTTATCATTTGGTAGCAGTAGTTTATTGAATTATAGGTAGGGAATTGGTTTATAGTAATTATTTTCTGGCACATCAGATTCCAAATTAGACAGTTCCTTGAATTTACATCAGTAGTAGTAGCAGCATTGACTTCTGATGTAAACCTTTTAAAGAACTGCCCAGAGCATTTGTGTGTTTGATTCCCTGGTTGTTACTAATGACATCTTTAAGAACTCCAAATTTTTTTCTTTCTTTTATTTGAGAGCATAACGATGTAGGGTTCATTCTATTTGTACCTTTAAAACATAAAAATTCTACTTTATAATCGTAGACATTAGTGATACATAGGTATGGCAGGTATTTCGGCATAGGCTGTCTATTTTTTACTTGGTCATAATTTACTTCCTCTTCAAAGCAAATGAAAACTGTGGTTAAGTTTTCACTTTGTTACTATTGTTTACAAACTAATTAAATGTTTATGTTCATTATGTTTCAATACACTTTGTGTGTGCGTTTACATTACACAAGACCATTAATACAACATGGCTACCTTTGCAAATTGAAATTAAAGTGAAAACCTATAGCTTAATGTTTGTTCCTTATATGCAGAATGATATTCAGATGTCCCTGCCTCTCAGGGGTATTTTGGGCATGCAGAATGTTTGCTGGGTACGCTTATGCTGTGCTTGCGTGCACGATAGAGAAGATTTGAAGAAAAAGTTATTTCATATATTTGAATAATCCGAACTAAACAAAGTTGTTGAAGCATGAAATAAAAAAAAATAAGCGAAGCAACGCAAGACAAGACATTTCCTCTTTACATAATTACTATTTCATATAATTCTTCGTGAATGATTTAATTGATAACTAGTTATTACAGCTCAGGCAGCTACCATCATAAACCTGTTATGTAGCTGGTGTGTGGTAACTTGTCCCCCCGTCTTACTGTCATTCCTGTATCCATGTGGTTGAGTTGTTCTGGTAAGGAAAGAAAAAGCTCCGTTTAATTAGGTTGGCTCCTTAGTTTACTCTGTCTGACTGCAGGCACTTAAAATGGATTTACATAATCTCGGTCTTGTTTTTAGAGTCTTGATTTTAGATTCAGTTCTGGAATGTCTTGCAAATAACTCATATTACTGCAAAGCTGTCTGAACATGGCATTATAAGCAGAAGCTTTAAGGCCTTAATTCTCAGAAAAGTTGGTTTTGATTGCTTAATTTTAAGCAATACGTTGGCCTGAAACAGTTATGCAGTCTCATTTTTCCTTTTCCTTGAATCTGGACGTGTATTATGCCAATTCTCATCTTGAGAGCTGCCAGATTACTGGGTGTTATGAAAAGGGACAATGAAATTCTGAGGTTTTGGGTTGGTACAGTCATCTTAAGCAGAACTTGACAAGAGAGGAAAACTGCCCTCTGTGGTTTTTTGATGGTGGGTTTTTTAATCCCATTGTTCCAAACTCTATAGTTTTTTCTTTTGGTTTACCACTTGTCATCACTTAAAATATGACTATAGTCCATTAGTAACTAATAAAAATTAGCAACAGTAATAAAACAGAGGACTTGTTCACTAAAGGGAACATGTTTCAGAGAGCTGCAGGGATTCAGCAGATTCCTGCTAGAATTTTCTTCTTGATCTTGAGAGACCATGTTTGTCTCATAGATGATGAATGTATGAACATGGGTTTTGGTTAAAATCTGTCATTAGCTTAGGACTGCTTAGCTGTCATAGTCTAATAAGAAAATCAGTACTATGGAATTTGGACTATTGTTGCTTCGGCTATAGTCGATGCCGAGATAAACTCACTTTAAGAACCTCAGTTTTACCTACTTGAGTCTGTAATAAAGGAGGAAAGGTGCACTATTTATAATTGAAATATAGAATCTCAGAGAGACCAAGGCACTGCCTAGAAAGTAGCTCTTCGGTAATATTAAGAGCTGTTAAAACATTTCATCAGCCGGTGTTATGAAACTATGTTGAGATATTTTTCATTAAAATAAACCAATTAATATGATGAATTGATGATATTAATGTGATGAATTGACACATTAACAATTCATATCTGCATCTGAGATCAGTCTAGACTCTTACTTGATGGTGGGTTTGAACAGTTTTGTCACTTTGCTGAAGTCCGGGCCGATTGTTCATTTGTTGCTACAGCTGCTGCAGCGGGAATAAGGTTAGTGCTGTTGGAGAGCTGATTAATGTTAATTCATGCTACACTCTGAGTGATAGTTGTAACAGGATTAAGAAGTGCTGCAGTCGGTTGCTTGTGCTATTCATTTAGTTGTTGCCTCTTAGAAATGTCTGTAAAAATAGGTTTACTGCAGATTGGTCTGAGGTTGCTGCTGCAAATGGTGACTGTCCTGGCAGCTGGGTGGGGATCATTACTGCGAGGGAACAGGAGAAGTTGGCAGCAGGGGCACCCAGTCACCCCTTGATACCGAGTTAGCAAACAGCAGCTGAGAGCTCAGCACTTTCGGTCTGGGGCTTATCATTCATAGTGCTGAGAGTTGCTTTGGGATTTCAGCACTTTTAAGTTTAGATTTTAAGATCATCAGGGTGACCTTCTGAAAGTCATACTGACTGGTGACATCAGTTCAGTTTGTGGAACAGCAGTGGCAACAGAATTGCAATACTCTTAAGTGGATGCAACAAACCATTTAAGATACTTGGTTTTGTTTAAGCTTTCAAGTGAAGATTTTGGTTCAGAAGGCAGAGTGTTGATTTGGAGGTGGAGAAAATGTATATTCAGCCCTCCGTGGACCTTTTTGAATACAGGAATGTGCTGGGGGTGGGAGACTCTGCGGCTGCTGCTTTCCCTCCGTGGTTTGGTTCTCTCTCTCTGGCTGTGGGTTCTCTGTGCCAGAGGATGGTGCCTGGCAAAGCATGGGGCTGGTGTTCAGGCTGCAGAACAGAAGAGAGTACCGGTGCTACTTCTTGAATACAGGAGCTGCAGGTGGTGCAACAGAGTGAAGGTGTCTTTCACAGAATATGTAACATTCTTTTGTAAGAACCATGCTTGAGTGCCTCTTCCATACGCCAAAGGTGAGTAGGCCTGGTTTTAAAATGAATATGACATTTTTGTTACTGAATTAAAAGTAATTCCAGACTGAGTTTGCCCAAAATGAAATGAAGAGTCTTGAATGCACTTTCTAGAAGGGTGTAAAGCAACACCTTCAGGCTTGGCTCTTTCTGTAGCATTGCCGTGTGCAGGTAATTGCTTTGCATAATGTTGTGCTTCTGTAATATCAATTACACGTAATGAATATTTTGCGTCAAAAGTCTGGTTGGGTTTCTTGTTCTAGATATAAAAAACAAATCCAAATGTGGAGGTGATATTTTATAACAAGCTTCAGGGGGGAGAAGGATGCAATAGAATCATAACATTTAAACAAGGAATATAATTTTCCTTCTCCATTACATATAAATGTGCTAAGTTAACTATGGTTTTTACAAGTGAGTATGATTTTTTCCCTCCTGTTGAGTGCTGCAGACAGATTAGTCTCTTCTAAGACGGATCTCTCTTCTCTCTTAGTGAAGAGAAAAACATTACTTTCCAACCTTAATTTTAGGTTTGGAAAATAAGACTTCTTATATTTTGGCCTATTACTTGAAGATGTCTATTCAAACTGCTTTTGAACTTGGATATCACAGCTTTGCAGCTGAAGATAGGGTGCTATTTGTGTGCCAGAAGACAGGCTCTGGAATCACATTAGGCAGCAGCTAACCAATTCCAGAAGATTTAAAAAGAGAAAGCTAAGTGGATTATAATTTTAAAATGTCGTTATTTGGATTTTGAAAGTAATGCAGATGAGCTTGTTAGGCCTGTGGCTTTGAGATAAAAGCCTCTCATTGTCAAAAACTCTTTTGACAGATTAGTATTGTCCTTTAAAAAACCAAAAAAAGAAACCCAGTGGCGTGCTTCCCTTGTCCTTAAGACCAGACAGGATTTGTCAGAGGCAGACATTTAACTGGTAACATGACATCATCTAAGTCTACCTGGGGCATCAGCTCTTCGGACCAGGGTAAATGAATTCCATTGGTGTTCTTTTGAGACGATGCAAGGGCTTGTATCTTCAAAATGTGAAGGCTGGGAGTTCTCCGATGATGCCTCTGTGTCTGGACAAGCAAGTGTAGGTGACTGGATTTGATGACTGTGGAGATGACCTACTACTAAATGCACATGGTAAATGTGAACTTCGGATGTTGTGTCAGTAAGAAGTGTGTTGAAGCTACTGTGCAAAATCAAGAAACAGTTATGAGCAAGTGTGTAGAAATAGAGAATGTTGTTAGATTTAGCAGGTAAAAAGGCATTGTATCAGAAACTGTTAAAAAATGTACATCTGCCCAGTTCAGATGAATGTTGATAAAGTATCAGACAACTTGATATCACCTCTTTATCAAGTTAAATATTCCTTACCAGTAATCTGC
This sequence comes from Mystacornis crossleyi, assembly GCA_013400655.1. Classification (NCBI taxonomy): domain Eukaryota; kingdom Metazoa; phylum Chordata; class Aves; order Passeriformes; family Timaliidae; genus Mystacornis; species Mystacornis crossleyi. The sequence continues at coordinate 1,081 of VYZQ01058111.1, read as the reverse complement.
ACTTCCTGAGAATGGAGACGTTTGCTTTCACCCTGAAGAACCATTTGTTTGTTCGTAGTGGGCTTTTATTACTTTCTATTTTAAAGGCAATTCTTAATAACACAAACAGAAGGCTCCCAAGGATAACTTTCTTTCAAGCAGAATCCCACACACATGCCTGCAACATTCAAATGTTTCTTTTTAGAAAACGTAAGATACACATGCATTTACACAATTGCAGAACAAAGGCATTTAGGTTTACTGCTTACTTGCCTGAAACTTTTCTCAGTCATTATGTGGTTGGTGGCGGCAGAGAAGGGGTCAAAGAGCAAGAGTGACAGCATGCCAAGTTGTCGTGCTCTGCCGTGCCAGCTTATGGCAGGTGGGTTTTGGGGTCTGAGACATGGCTTCAGTGAGGCACAGAAGCTAATTTTCCTTTTAGATGTGACCCTGTCTTAGATGGAAGACTTGTCTGCCTTAATTATACATGCAGTAGAGGCAGAGTGATGCACACACTACTTATGCTGATATTAGGTATAATTAAGAAGCATAGTTAAATAATTTCAGGCAGGAATATTTATGTCGTTTCTTTCGCTTTTTTTGGAGCCAGATTTTTTGTTCCCCTGGCCCATCATTCTGTAGGTCTTCTAAACTGCAGCTTCTTTGAACTTACTTGTTATGGTTGGATATTATTTTCTATCTGTTATGTTCTGAGTAAGTACTTACCTGCAGTGTATGGAATTACTTAAGTAATATTTAAATGTAAGTCTTTGTGTCATGACAAAACTTTTGAATATAACCCTCAAGATGCAGAAATGTTAGTAACTTTTTCTGGAGAGACCAGCTAGCTAGAATAAATACTTGCATCCTTGGTTTTAGACTTTCATGTCTGTCATTTAATCAGCAGCATTTTAACTTTACCATCTATAACAGGCTCTGTGCAGCCTTTTCATTGATGACGGTAGCATTGCAGTGTGTGCATGTTTGTATCTATATAACAATAAATATTTGTAACAGTAAATAAAGTTTAAGTTCTAGTTTACCTCTTCATTATTTTCCCAACATATTTATTTTTAAATTAAATCCATTGTAAATCATAGAA
>VYZQ01058108.1:0-21239 GCA_013400655.1 Mystacornis crossleyi | reverse complement strand
CGACTCCTCTCTCACAATGGAAGCCTGGTCTTCCCAGCCTACAGATAACCTTCTGGTATTCAGGCTGGAATACCAGATGTTCCTGGGACCATATCTCACTGGAAGAATCTTTGCTGGTTCTTAGTTTTAGCTTTTGCAGCATTTCTTCCTTGCACCTACTGAGTAAGTGCCAAGGATTCTTGCTGGCTGTCCCCTGATGAGGTAGTTCTGAGAGCCTGGAGCCAAAGGGGTCAGGAGAGGACAATAGAGCAGTGCTGCTTTTGTAACTGGGTAGGGTTGATCTTGACACGCGCCTGGGGCTTTTCTGCTCTGTTTACAAATGAGAGCAGGTGAGGCATTTGGAGTAGCAGAGCTTATTGCTTGGTTAAACATTAAAGCTTTTCAAAGATGGCAGCTCATGCTTGCTCTGTCCAGTACTATTTGATGGTGAAACCTTGTGATGAATGCAGGTTTTCTGTCCTTCAGAAGCCTTTTTCCTGGATTATACAGTACAGTAAACTTGATCATGCTGAGGCTGATCTTTCTTCTGTTTTGTTTTTGGTTCAAATGCCAAGAACAGTCTTAAGTAAGAAATGCACTTCAAGCTGTAATTATCAGAATGTCTCCTGCAGCTCCTGATAACTGGCACAGAGCAGTTCAACCAAAAGCCAAAGAAAGGGATACAGTTTCTGCAGGAGAAAAACCTTCTTGCCACCCCCATCGACAACAATGAAGTGGCCAGGTGGCTAAGGGAAAATCCTCGCCTGGACAAAAAGATGATTGGGGAATTTGTGAGTGACCGTAAGAACATAGACTTGCTGGAAAGCTTTGTTGGGTGAGTATCCTTCTGTATCTCTTTAGTCAGGAAGGAGTGAAAGTTAAGAGTTTAGTAATAAAAAAAGCAGTAGAATGGTAGTTCCTGGAGTCATTGGATTTCTATCACTTGATTCTCTCTGTACTGCCATGCCTTAATTCTGTGCATCTCTTTCATATGGTAACACCTTAGATATATAAAAGTATGATATTCGAGCACCTTTCAACAGGCCCAGTCTCTGTGAAGACTGGAGAAATAATTACAGAGATAATCAGTTGTAAGATTGTTGACTCTGTTTTATTGTTTTTTGCCTGTTCATGGTATATTTCTTTTCTTCTCTCCTCACCCTCCTCTCTACTGTCTGAGCAAACAAGATTGTAGTTATTAAGTTTATCATACCTTTTCCATCCTATTTCAGCTTCTCATTGCATTTCATTGTTTTTGCAGGACTTTCAGCTTCCAAGGTTTAAGGCTGGATGAAGCTTTGCGACTTTATCTAGAGGCCTTTAGATTACCAGGAGAGGCACCTGTAATTCAGAGACTCTTAGAAGCCTTCACAGAGCATTGGAGGGTATGTACTTGGTGGCAGAAAGCTCAAAACTGTGTTCTTTCTTGTCCATCTGCTTGCCATGATGGACATATCAGGTCAAATAGCCTATATAACTGTGCCCTGCAAGCAGCAGCTGTTGTTTTGTAGGAGCTGGCAGTAGTAAATGGATTCCTGGGCTGCTTTTTAGAAGCTGGAGCCAGAACCTGGGATTTTTGTTTGTCCCAGAGATGATTCAGTACTGTGGTTAGGAAAATGGCTGTCTTGGTCACTGATATCACTGTTCCTGTAGGATTAATTTGTGCATCTGTTTGCCTTTCAGAAATCAAACGGGTCTCCGTTTGCTAATAGTGATGCCTGCTTTGCCCTGGCCTATGCAGTTATTATGCTGAACACTGACCAGCACAACCACAATGTCCGCAAGCAGAATGTCCCAATGACTCTGGAGGTGAGTGTTTCCAGTGTAGGCATCTGTCTTCTCTGGTGTTGATAACAGTGTAGTACCTCTGTGTATCTCAATGGCATTGTCTCTCTTCCTTGGCCTTCTTCACTCATGTACACAGTAAGCTGGTGTGCAGCACCACAGCTGAGTACAATTTGAGAGAGGAGCTGTAGGCAAGAGACACCCTGAAGAAACAGGAGCTTACCAGAAAACTTAGCAAATTCATCAAGAGGCTTGTGTTTCTGTGAGGAAACTGTATCCTAAGACATAGTATCATTGAGAAGATTGTTGTACCACTGTGGGCTTCTAGAGAGTTGAAGCCACGTGAGTGTCAGTGCAGTGGTACAGGCCTGCCATTCTGACGTGCAGCCTCAGCTAAGGACGTGTTGTGTCTGTTCTTTCCTTGTGAGCATACACAGGAGATGCTGCCCACTGCTGCCACTAAGAGTAGCATTTACCTTTGAATTTTGAGTCTGCATGTTGAAGAATGCAGGAAAATCTCCTTATGGGCCCATGAAAAACAAGTGGAGTACTGATCCTAGCCAAACAGTTAAAGTTGGAGATACTAGGAATTAATGTTGGTAACTTTTTCAGGAATTTCGGAAGAACCTGAAAGGTGTGAATGGAGGCAAAGACTTTGAACAGGACATACTGGAAGACATGTATCACGCCATCAAGTAAGAATCAACCTGCCATCTCCATGTATTCAGAGAGCAAAGTAGAGTTGTTGGGTCAGCAAGGTATCTGGAGAGTATGGAGAGAGACTCACCAGTCATGTGCCTGTTTGCTGCAGACCAAATTCCAGCTCTGTGTGGGGCTATGGTAAACAAGCCTGTCACAGCAATTACTCTTGGATTTTTGCCATGGTGGTTTAATGCAGATCTTAAACTAAATTTAAAAAATGTTACTTCTATGAATATGGAAAATAATGACTGAGCAAGACCAGCACATGTGAAATGCTGTATCTAAGAAGGCTCTGTTCTCCAGACCAGGCCTTTAGACTTTTTTAGAACTTTTTATGTAATTACCTCTTTACTTAAGAGGTAATCTCATCCCCAGGGCAGCATTTGTGCCCTGACACAGTGTCCAGGCCTCTGTTTAATATATTCTGCTTTTGAGCTCTTCATATGAGGCTGCTGTCTGCACCAGCCTCTTCTCCTACCGCTGAAGCTCTTGGCACACGGAACAGTATTTGAGGAGAGTTCCTGGTGGCTGAGGCCCTTTTGTGCACAATCTAGCTTTGGGTGGGAAGCTTTAATAATAGCTCAAAAATCAGTAAATCTGGGCCCAGCCATTTTGATGCTGAGAGGATTACATCTCTGAGGAGACAGGATGTGACTGAGTCTCCTCTGATTTCCGTCAGCAGTGGCAGGTAGTAGCTTGTGCTGGAAGCAGGGCAGTGTGATTAGGCTGACCCTCCCATTTGAGCCTTCTCCAGGAAGGTGGGGTGATGCCTGAATATCTGGAAGTTCTTCAAGACGTACCTCTACTTTTCAAATAGAGCTCCAGTTTCGATTGGCCCCTCTCCCCTGAGGATGTTCTTAATGTTTGGAATAGTACACTAAGCATATACACGTATCTTTGTTACCCAGTGCCTCTATCCCAGTCTATTTCCCTTTATCCCCCCTTCACCAGATACTTCAGCTTTTCCAGTATGTTCTATGATTAGAGTAATTAGTGTATCATTTCAGTTTTGCTCCATCTCAGATGGATTGACCCAGTGTCATAGTTGAGATTGAGGAACTGTGTGTTTTATTTGTATTATTGGGGGGAAAAAAAAGGTGCAATCTGTATGAAGTAGTATATGACCTCTTCAGGGTCTTAGCATTTCACTTTTGAGCACATTTTCATTTGCTGAGGCTTTCCAAGTAAACCCATTCACTTGCTTCTGTTAATTTCAATCATATATGAAATTTTAGAAATAATGCACTGTTGACTGCAAACTTACTTTCCTGTATCATCACAGTAATAACAGCTCTTGTCAAAATATGTCAGCACCTGAAACTGAGAAGAGCTTATGCATAAATCAGGAGCAGTTTTTATAGTTGTTGTTACCACATAAAAATTGCTTCTTTGACAATTGAAGTATGTTATTTTTTGATTGTTGCAGAAAGAACTCTACTTTTCAGATTTGCTGCAATCTGCTATTCGTAGTGGCTTTGAGGCTCTTGTTCAATTAGTTGGTCATTTGCAGAGGATTTTCTCTTGGGCACTGATACCCAAGTCTAGAGAGTATATATTTAGGATTTATATATTTTAGTCTGGGATTGCAAGCAGTACTTGGGTTAATCATAATTGTTTTATTACTGGATAGCTTCATCCAACTGAAGAGTAAGGAGCTGTAGTACCCTGGTTATAAATCACTCATCACACTTTTGGTTTCTTGTTTTATCTTTAATTTTGTACTACTTGGCTTTCTAATATTTTATTTTGGCATAATATGAATATTTCCGTTATTCTTATGCAAAGATACTCTTGCCTACTGTTGACTGCAACAACGTAACAATTTAGTTTTAACTGGAAAAATGAGATCAAGAGAACACTCTTAACAGGGTGAGAGTTGAATGGGAGTTGAAGCTTTGCCAGTGTGCTGGCCAAAATTTCCCATTATTTAATGGCAGTATGTGTTATGTTTTGCACTTGTAGCAGGAGGTACCTGCTTCTTCAATACTGACCTTACCCAAGTTGCTGCTGGGTGCTTCTGAGAACCACCAGACCTTATATTCAGGATATCTAAGAAGGGCAGGGGAAGCAGGGAGGCCTAGGAAAACAGAGTGTTTCAGGAGCTGGAAAAATCATTCCAGAACAGGTATTGCTTAGCTCTGGGACCATGTAATGAAAGGCACTGTGTAAATGTTAGGTTTGGCTCAGAATGAAAAATTCAATCTTTCTGCTTTCCTCCCTTGTAGAAATGATGAGATTGTGATGCCAGAAGAACAGACGGGTCTGGTGAAGGAAAACTATATCTGGAATGTCCTGCTGCATCGTGGTGCCACTGATGAGGGAATATTTCTCCATGTGCCTCCTGGAAGCTATGACCACGACCTCTTCGCCATGACATGGGGGCCCACCATTGCAGCACTTTCTTATGTTTTTGACAAGAGCTTAGAGGAAACAATAATCCAGAAGGCTATCTCTGGTTTCAGGTAACTCTTACCTTCATAAAGACCCAGAAAAGTAGAAGTGTGGCCACTGGCTCCTGTTTATCTGCTTGAGAGACATTACAGTGAATATCAAATGTTGCCTTTCCTAGCAATTGAAAAGCACTTTTTTATGATCTATGATCCTCTAGTGTTCTGTCATTTGTCTCAATTCATCCCCTCTTGGCCGCTCTGGGTTGCCAGTCACTCTTTAGCTTGACCGCTGTGTTGTAATAAATCAAAGTGCCCAGGGTACATATTTTTAAATTCCAACCTGGTTGCATTTAAAGGACCTACTGACACAGCTGAGTTATTTAGAAGGGAAGGGGAAAAGTCACTCTTAACTTGCACAGTGATGCTGGCAAAATCTCCATGTCTGAACAAAACTTTTCATGTGTATGAGTCCATAGCTGAGTCTGGATGGGATGGGGGATTTTTTTTTTCCTTCCCAGGTGACCGGTAGTCAAAAAACTTGCCATCTGTGAGCAACGCTATTGGAATGATCTTTGGTCATGCTTAGATCAAACCAAACGGTGCTTTAAGCATAGTTTTAAAGCTCAGTCAATACTCTGCTATTGCCATGATATCTTGGAAACTGGACTTCAACATTACGACCAATCTCAGCAACTCTGGTACATTAGGACAGGAGATTGGATATAGTGCTCAGGTGCAAGTGGTCTGTCTGTTTAGATTCAGTTCTTTAAAGTGATCCTTGCATCAGCATAGACAAATATCAGTATCTATGGATAAGGATTGAGCTTATTTGAGCAGTAATAGTAGACTTCTATACATAAGCATTCATTATGAATGGATGGAGAGGAAGGTCTAAAATGTCAACAGAGGGGGCTCAGATTTGCTGTCCTGCAGACAGACTTGTCTGTGCTGGCTTAGTACATTGTTTTCTTCTTTTCCCAGGAAATGTGCAATGATTTCTGCTCACTATGGCCTTAGTGATGTGTTTGACAATCTCATAATTTCTCTCTGCAAGTTTACAGCTCTCAGCAGTGAGGTAAGTTTGCAAGGTGGGGAAAGAAGCATGACTTCTAGTGCACTGGAGCTCTCTTGCTCTGTTAAGCAGCAATATTTGCTTATTTTAGTTATCACTGTATCTGTAGGTATCTATCAGCCTCTGCCCAGAGTTTTCTGGAGGAAGCAATGGGAAACATGTAGTGAAGTGGGACTTCCAAAGGACAGGTTCAAATATGCAAATTTTCTTCTACTCACAATGTCAGTTTGTGCAGAGCAGAATGCCTTGATGTAGAATTGTTAATCACCTATTTGATATGAAGAGACTTAGATCTCCCTGTGATCCCAAGCAAGTTCATACATTTCAGATACTGACTATGCAGTTACAGGGTTTATGCGATGCCTGGGGACTGCTTTGTGAGCTGTACTTCCAAAGTGTAGGAGCTGTGTAGATACACAGCACAAGCATAAAGGGGTTACAAAAATTAATGCTTTGAATTGTCAGTTGAGGTATGGAGTCAGGTAGTAAGATCAGCTGTTAGCCCCACATTTGGCAAGCCCTAAAGACTCTTTCTTTGGGGTGTACCATGAGGATAAATTGAAGGTGCTGTGGTTAGTGTAAGCTTTATTGCCCAAATCTGTTTGTGTTACAGCATCTGCCTGTTTTTCCCCAAGGTGTTCGATAGACAGTGTGTGGCAGACCATGCTGTGTACTAAGGTATAGTTGACGGCAATTCCTGTAAAGGGTCAGAACTCCCAAAGGATCTCCCAGTATTGCTCTCAGAACCAGTGCAAGACCCACAGTGAGCAGAACAGAATTGCCACACATACAGGAAAGGAAAACAAGATGATTCAAGACTGAAAGCATGGGAGTAAAAAGGCCAAGATAGGTGAATTTTTTAAAAGACAAAGAAATCCCAAGCAGAGGTTTGCTTTAGATTCCCTCTTCCTCCACAGCTCACAACAGTAAAGATGCAGTACTTGATCCTCTCCAGGCACACCAGACCTGGAGACTACCAATAGGTAACACAAACAGAGGAATGTCTGCCATGAAACAGTTTGACACAGATCTACCCAGCAGAAGCAACTATACCAGACTAAGCCCTCAGATGCACCAGCTGTTGCCAGCTGCATCCCATCTAGTTGTGAGACTGGAATCTGGAGCAGTCTGAGGTCTGACTTAATTATATAAGCATGTCTTTTGGTGATGACATAGGATCAGGGACTTCTGGGTTTGAAGAAGGCTGAGTTCTTATCTTTGGCCAGATTCCAGGTACATCAATCACTTTTGGCTGTCCTAAATTCCTGTAAGGCTTGGAGACAGGAGTGGAATAGGACAACTGAACAAATATTTAAGAGTCTGGAGGAAGGAGAGAAGGGGGCATCTTCAGAAGACTGAAAGAGTCAAAGCAGGCATCCTCTTCATGCAGTGCAATTGCTATGCATTGCCTCTTTGAAAGAAGGGAAATGGAAAGGAACATGGAGGGGCTTTAAGTGATTAGGAAGAATGAGTGCCCCACTTCATGATCCATAGTTAAGACTCATACTGACTCAGTGTGTAAGTAGTAGCAAAACTTATGTGTGTGATTTTCAGTGATGTGGCATCTTGCCACAGTGCAAAATCAGGCATATTGCTGTTTGCACCTTGACACTTCAGTGGTATATATATTCATGTGGATTCCCCACAGCAACAATGGAAAAAACCCGAATTGTTTGTTGCATTTCCGCCAGATTTCAAATTGGCATTTCTAATGGAGTTTGCTTCTAAATCAAAGACCCATTTTGATAACAGTTTTGCCAGCAATTTGGCTGAAGCAAGAGCTAGTTTTTCTGGACTTCAGATCTGAGATAGGATAGATTGACTCCTTCAGTCCCTTCTCTTCCGTCTTCTCTTCCATTCTTGGTGAGGGGGTAAGTATGGATTTTGTTCATGTAAACAAGAGAATGGCAAAGCCCATCTCTTCTCAAAAGCAAGAGTGCAATGACCTTAAGTAACTACAGAATCATGGAGCATGTTACACTGATACTAGCTCACATGGTTGCTGGGTTTTTTCTTGTTTTGGCAGCATATGCTTGGTTGGTTTCAATGACTTAGCACACCTTTTGTATTTTGAAAAGCTGTGAGTGTGTTGAACAGATTATGAGCATTTGTGATCCAGCAACTATTGGCAGAGACTTCACGTTGGGATTGAATTACTTTGAATCTTGCTGTTAGGTAGTGGTAGGAGTAACTTTGCAAGTCAGTAATGGTTTTGGCCATAGTTTCTTTCTCTAACAGCACGGCAGAGTAATTCCTGCTTCCAGAGGAGATGTGGTGCTTTTTGTAGAAAGCTTTGATCCTGAGCTGAGCTCCTGTAGCAGTGTAAATTAGTGGGTTTGCAGCAAGCACTTTCAAAATGTTCTGAGTTGTTGTCATTCTTGGGGAAGCTTATTATTTAGGTGGTTCAGTGATTGAGCTTGTATCAGGTAAGCCACCTTGTCCTTGTTTTTGTGCAAAGTGAATGTGAGCTGAGGAGTTATGCAAGCATCGTACAGCGAATTGTTATCTTTCCCATAACCAGTTCTGAAGCATCTGCCCTAATTTGTGTTGAAAAGAAAACATCTCTTTCTGACTGATTGCCACCGCCTCTTCTTTCCTGCAGACTATTGAGAACCTGCCCACTGTTTTTGGAAGTAATCCCAAGGCCCATATTGCAGCAAAGACTGTGTTTCACTTGGCCCATCGCCATGGTGACATTCTGCGAGAGGGCTGGAAAAACATCATGGAGGCCATGCTGCAGCTTTTCCGAGCAGAGCTGCTGCCCAAGGCCATGGTGGAGGTAATAATTAGCTGGCTGGTGGATAATTGAGGATGTAGGGGAGTTGGAAGCTGGCTTTTCATAGAGCCAGTTCCAAAAGTAGGAGAGCTCTCTTGCGAAGGCTTGGCTTTGGTAAAGTGTGTACAGAACTTGGAAGCCTGTTAAGGGTATAGTGTTCAAGTTATGTGCAGCTGCTTCTGTAGCTTGTTTCATTTTTTCTCATTTCACTTCTTGTAAATTTTGAGGAATTCCAGCATTTATTTTACTTGAACAGATTTTGAATGTTGTGCAGAAGAGGGACACGCTTACAGGCATGAAGTACTAGAGCACACCATTGGTGTTACCAGATGAGAGTGGCACTTTACGGACAGGATAGTGGGGTGAAGAGCTGGGTTTGACTGCACACATATGGGCTGTTTGGTGTAGTGTTTTATCACTAAGAGAAACATAATGGGGTTGGCGGGAAAGGCTGTGAAGAAGTGGACAATTGGTCATATGCATAGCGGACAGTTGGTCATATGCGTGTCCTGGTCTGTGTTCCAGGTTGAAGACTTTGTGGATCCTAATGGCAAAATCTATCTGCAGCGTGAGGAAACACCATCTAACCGGTGAGTGGCATAGATGTCCCAAGCAGTCTTTTTTGTACCAAGGCTGGAAAATAACATGATTTCTTGTTTTCTTACTGATACTGATGTCTTCTGATTTGTAGTGGTGAATCAACAGTACTGAGTTTTGTTAGCTGGCTCACCCTCAGTGGGACGGAGCAATCTGGTATGAGAGGGCCATCTACGGAAACACAGGAGGCAAAGCGGGCAGCTTTGGAATGCATAAAGGTAACATAGAGGCTGTAGAAGAACCTGGTTTTTTTTCTTGGTGACAATACTATGTGGGTAACAGGCAACAGAAGCATAAATATGCATGCTGCTTGGCAGGTAACAGGAGACTTGGGAACTGAAAGAATCTACAGAGGAGCATATCTGGATTGACAGCTAAACGGTCTTTTGTGCTGCTGTGCACAAAGGTACTAACACGTCAAAATAGGAGTGATTCCCCACGCTGGGATCTGTCCTGGGCATCACTGTCCTATATTTAAAGACAAATTAATGAATTCTCAAACAACTAATCTTTTCCAAGACAGTGTTAAGGTATATGGTGCCAACAAAATCTGAGCCTGGGGTTTGACCACTGTGTGGCCAGAGGAGTTATCTGTTAAAATCTGTTTAGCGCAGATCAGTCTGTTAAAAGTAATTGATGTTAAAGAGTGAACTAGTTGGAAGGAGTTTTCCTCCAGATAATAACAACTATCTGTGTTTTTCCTGTGAACATGACGTGTTTCTGGATGATTTGTTTTTATGCCTTCCACACTCTCCAGATGCACAGCTGTCTTTTCTGTCTTTTGCAGCAATGTGATCCTGAGAAGTTGATCACAGAAAGCAAATTTCTCCAACTTGAATCCCTCCAGGAGCTCATGAAGGTGAGAGAGATAACTGGGCAAGGGACTGGATAGTAGTGGAACGAGTGTGCTATCCATGATAGTGGATATGTGTTGTGTACTCACCTAGCTCCTCTGTCTTCAGAGGAGGTCTTGGAACTATTTGGGATTTGAAATGAGTCATTAGCTTCACCTGTTAAAAGTAACTTCTGTGCTGGCAGACACCAATTGCTCTGGCAGTAGAAGAAAACATTAAATTGTGGAATACATTCTAAAAGCCTTGAGAACTCTTGGCAAGTGTTTGAAAATATTTGTAGGTCTATGTCAGAGCTTAAAGATTTTCATCATTTCAGGTGTGCTGTGTACCTAATGAGAGCATTCTAAAAGGCCACTCTAGAGGCAAGAGCTGTACAGAAGTATTTGACAGTGTTTCCCTAAGTAGTGTGGTACCTTGCTGCTGTGGGAGATGTAATAAGGCTGGACTCATTAGCCTTTGAGCTAGAGAAGCTCATCTCCCCAGGGGAATGTCTTCTCAGTTCCAGGGGAACACTGCGCTCCTACTCGGATTATGTCAGGAATTCTCCCTTCGTATACAAGCTAATGGCTTGAGAAGAATAGCTCCAGTATTTGTAGTCATTCTTAAGTACGCCTGCTTTTTCTGTATGTCACATATTATTAGCAAGAAGGGGCTGGATATCAGAATTCCTCTCCATCTGAGAGACTTCGTCAGAGTTTAACATCTTTTAAGTTCATATTGTATCTTGCATAATAAAAAAAATATATTTTTCCCATAGATTTAGCTTGACCTCTATCCAATGCCTTTTTGATAGACCATGCATGACCTCACCAGGCAGTGGAGTACAGTTTTGGCCCGACTCAAAGCATTCTGTTGGTTCCCCATTTTTGGGAGCTTGTGATTCATAAAAATATCATGGCTCTTGCAGGCTCTAATCTCTGTGACTCCTGATGAGGAGACATATGATGAAGAGGATGCAGCCTTCTGCTTGGAGATGCTTCTGCGGATTGTTCTAGAGAATAGGTATGACCTTGAAATACATGCACATTCACTGTAAAGTCCCTGCTTCACTGCAGCTGCTGCCTGGGTCCAGGGAATGAGTTCCTTATGTCCTCGATTTGCCAGCTGAAGCAGCATGTGGCTGTAATTTCAGGGCTTAACAATTCCACTCTAGCATGTGCAAACAGAAAGGCTATTAGCTCATGAATTAGGGCTTGATATCCTGAAATCTGGAGCATATAAACTAAACTCCAGAAGGAGAATTCTCCCACCTGATTGCTTTGCAAGTAATGAGTAAGAAGTTTGATGGTTTTGTTGTTTTTATGTGTCTGTTCTTCTATCTTCCAACTGGAATTTTTCATTGAAGTTAAGAAATAATGGGTTGTCTGGAGTTGTGGGAGAGGTAGCTGGATCCTGCTTGTCATGTCCTTTCAGCTTACCCTTTCCCTCCTCCTTGTTGTGGCTAGGGACCGTGTGACCTGTGTCTGGCAAACTGTCCGAGACCACCTGTATCATCTCTGTGTCCATGCAATGGAGTTCTGCTTCTTGGTGGAGAGGGCAGTGGTGGGGCTGCTCAGACTGGCCATTCGACTGCTCCGTCGAGATGAGATCAGTGCACAGGTAAGGGATTTCTGAAAGGCAGTGACTGGGGTTTTGTGGCTACGCCCAGTGACACGGGAAACCAGGTGCTATTGGATGGACCCATATTAACCTGTCTGTGCTGCAGGTGGTAACAAACAGCAGCCATAAGTGGCTCTAAATGAATAAAGGAGTACATTGCTGGAGAATGGCGTGTAAGTAATAGGGTCTGTTATTCTTGCCTCCTTCTCTGGCCAGGTTCTCCTCTCATTACGTATCTTACTTATGATGAAGCCAAATGTGCTGTCCAGAGTTAGCCATGAGGTTGCCTACGGCCTCCATGAACTCCTGAAGACCAATGCTGCCAACATTCACTCCGGGGATGACTGGTACACGCTCTTCACTCTCCTGGAGTGCATCGGGTCTGGGGTGAAGCCGCCTGCAGCCCTGCAGGTTACAGCAAGGGCAGATAATGACACAGGTAAGACAGGCCAGCTTTTGCTAGGAAATCTGATGCCTGCCTGCCAGATAAGCAGCTGCTTTCTCAAGCTTTTCAATTAGCAAAGGGGACTGCAAGAAAACAAAGCTGATATTAAACTACATTAGCAAGATTAAAGACCAGCACCTGCTGTTCACTCCTCACGGTCTGTTCCTGTCTCTATTCTGCCATCTCTTCCTACTCAGTGAGCAACAATCCAGGTGCTAGTTCCTGGGGGGCAGTGGGAGGAAAACTGATATTGGTTCTGGCAGCTGTAGGAGGTCTTGGCTCTACCCAAGGAGCATTTTCTGCTGGTTGTGGTTTGGTGCCTTGGGTACCATAATCTCTTATCTGGGCATGTAATGTAAACCCAGCTGCTGTTCCTGTCATACTTGCTTCTTTTGTGGGACTGTCTCCTTTCTGTCCCCATTTTAAGGTTCTCATGAAATGAGTTTTCTTTAAAATTATATTTCCAGATCTATTTGCATTAATAGACCCTGAACCATTCTCACAAGACCAATGCACTATTTCTCTCATCTCTTGACTGTGTTAGAAAGGCGATCTTTTCAGTAAATTATTCAGTTTTGCTTTAGCCAGCTGTCAGTATATTTGAGGCTGATGTCTTCAGACTTCTAAAGCAAAGAGCAAGAAAGGACTTTTCCAGATGGCTCTTACCTCTCTCCTTTCTTTTTTCTTTTTTTTTTTTAATTGCTTCTGTCTTTGCTGATAGAGAAAACTGCTTGACTTGGCACCTTGCACATCAAAACGTTAGTTTTCTACCTACTTATGAAAATGTTTGGTGCACTCTGTTCACAGCAAGTCTGTCTGTCTGCTGATGAGTTTCTAGATGGCGTTGACCAATGGAGAGAACGAGTTTTTACTTCTAAATAACAGTATATCAGTAACTTAAATTTGTCCCTTGCAAAGACTTCTGTCTTGGGACATGTGAAATTTAAGGTTATCCTAAATGTCAGGGCAGGTAGATCTGATCCATACTAATAACCACTTGTGGTTCTTGGATGATGCTGATCTGACTAATTTGGATTGCTTCTCGCTTATCCACAGCTGCTCTTGCAAGTTCTTGATTTGGCTTTGGTCTAAACCCCATGCCTTTTGTGTTGAAGGTGCTCAGTCAGACAGTGAGGTATCCTCCTCCTATCATCCAAGTGACATGAGCCTGGACCGTGGCTACACCTCTGACTCTGAGGTTTACACAGACCACGGGAAGCCAGGCAAGATGCATCGCTCCGTCACAGATGTGGATGTCATGAACAGTGGCTGGCTAGTGGTGAGTAGCCAGTGGGCTTCTGGTGCCCAAAGAAGACTACTCCTACTGTGGTTGTGAGCAGAGGGTGTGGTAGTGAGAGAAAGAATAAGACAGTAGAAAAGAGAGCTAAGATGAGATGATAATGTAAAGGGAGGATGGGGAGGGACACAGATGGAAAGGAGAAAGCTTTGAGGCAAATGAGGAAGAAAAAGAAATGGACCGTACAGAAACATTACTTGTTGGCTTCTGAAGAAAGGCCCTTTCAGTGTGTGCATGAGATGCTGCTTGTTACGCTACTCTCTCCTGCTTACCCGCTTGCTGTGCCCTGCAGGTGGGGAAAGATGACATCGACAACTCCAGATCCACTGCTGGGCTCAGCAGGCTGGGTCCATCACCTCTCGTCAACCAGTACAGCCTGACTGTGGGGCTGGATTTGGGCCCACATGACACAAAGTCTCTCATGAAATGTGTTGAGTCTCTGTCCTTCATTGTGCGAGATGCTGCCCATGTTACACCTGAGAACTTTGAGCTCTGTGTCAAGACAATACGTATCTTCGTGGAGGCCAGCTTGAATGGCGGTAAGATGGCCCTTCACTTGACAACCGGGATTCGGCTTGGGGTGGCCAGTCAGCAAGCAGTGTGAAGTATACTGTCAGGGAATGAGTCCCCAACCCAAAGGAAATGGTCTACCAGGAGAAAAGTGTCCTGTCTCCTGCTAGCAGCAGGGACCTTATTCTTATCCCCCTCCGTGGGATGGAGGGGAGGTCTGGAGTTTATGTGGAGATAGCAGTATCAGCTCTTGCTGAAAGTTGTTCCTGAGGGGCACTAGGTCCCCTACAAGCAGGTCATGGTCATTTCAGAGGACAGGGCCCTCCGCTGGGCTTATCAAAAGGTGGCTGCTCTGTGTGTTGAAAAGCAGAAAATTTTGTAGTGGACTATTGTATATGGAATGTTGTTGCCTTTTACTTTCTAGGGTACAAGTCCCAGGAAAAGAGGGGGAAGAGCCACAGGTATGACAGTAAATCCAGTCGGTTAAAAAAAAAGCCAAAAGACAGCTCCACACGGCGATCCCGGGTCTTGAGCCAGCACCAGGCGCACACACACAGTGATGAGGATGAGGATGAGAGCATCCCTGCCAGCTACCACACTGTGTCTTTACAGGTTAGTCAGGACGTAAGTATAGCAAGGATTTCCTCCTCTCCTTTCCCATTCTTAGGGCCTTGCTAAGTAATCACTGGAATTCTTTATGGGGCAAGGGAGGGCTGCATCCTGGTTTAGTGGGCACTGGATGGCAGAGGGTGGCTGTGGTGGCAGTATGTGGTTCTGCAGTGAAAGAGGAAGGCTGCAATTTGTACTGGCAAAAGCAGAATAGCAATGGAGACAGAGGTCCTCTGAAAAGCAAGGAGCAGGTGTGAAGCTGTGAGTCACTGTAGCAGGTAAAATGGATTAAGGTCATTTGGAGGCATGAGATTCATGTAGGATTAGCAAGGAGTCTGACAGGGCATCTGAGCTTGAGGAAAGGAAAAAGCCCTCTTGGCTGAGGCACTGGAATTTCAAGTAGAGAGGACTGGGCTAAGGGAGTCATTTCTCTACAGCTGGTACTTCAAAGGTGTGAAGGCATAGGCCTGCTGACTGCCAGGATGTTGGGTCTCAGTTCAGTAGTAAACTGACTAGAGTGCTGTCATGTGCCCATACGGGCAAGGGAACTTTGCATGTGCTTCACGTGTCTTTTTTGTTAAGAAAAAAAAGTTGCAGAGTTGTTCTGGGCAGCATAGCTGAAATCACTGGGTTTATGCCTTTGCCTGGGAGAGTCAATGCTCTGTGCCAGGAAAGAGCCCATTTTTCCTTTAGAAAGAAAGGGAATGGTGTTCCTCAAAGATGGGACTGAGGTGGCTACTGAACTGACATAATTCTTGTTGAAGATACCTGGCACTTTAAGGAGGACACAGACGGCAGGGCCTGACACCATCCCTGTAACTGTGTGTGGTTGTGTACATACAGAAAGCAGGCTCTAGTAGCTTGAGCCTTTTAGCGTTGTTTGGAGAACAGCAGAGTCAGAGTTGCTTCAAAATTTAAAGTTCTGTGTGTTTCTTACTGTGCCATGTACTTGCAGCTCCTGGACCTCATGCACACCTTGCACACACGAGCAGCTGGCATCTACAGCTCCTGGGCGGAGGAGCAGCGACACCTGGAGACAGCGGCCAGGAAAATCACAGCGGATTCCCGAACACTGTGGTCCAACTGCTGGTGTCCTTTGCTACAGGGTAAAGTCATCCCATGGCGATGAGAGTGAGCAGAGACACTTCCAAAGTATTGGCAGGAAAGTTGAGGAGCCAAGAACTAGCTGCAGAAAGCAGGCATAGGTTGTTTCTAGGGTCTGTTATAATTGAAAAAGAATTTGAATCAGATTTGAAAAAACATCTTTAGGTTGAGTTAGCTGCCAACATGTTTCTGGATCTGGTAGTAGACTGCCAGTCTGTGGCCTGTGGAACAAATACAATTCTCTTTTATTCACAGAGTTTTTGATCTTCATTAGACTTTTTACTCTAGACTGGGGAAGTAAAGATGTGACATTTTCTCTGTGGGCTTTGCCCTAAATCCTTCTCTTGCAGGTATTGCCTGGCTGTGCTGTGATGCCCGACGGCAGATACGGATGCAAGCACTCACTTACTTGCAGCGGGCCCTCCTGGTACATGACCTGCAGGCCCTGGATGCCCTGGAATGGGAGTCCTGCTTCAACAAGGTAACTGCCTGGCTGGGATGGGCATGTGATCAGGGCAGCATTGCATGCAGGAGTGTTGTCCTGCTTCAGCACTCTATTCTTGAGCAGCTTGTTCACTGCAACAGACAAGATGTTCCCTACTCTGGTCCTATGAAAAGTTCCTCTCTGCTTAGTGTCTTGGTTTGGAAGACAGGTGTCTGCTAAGGAAGGCAGGAGCCTCCCTTGAAATGGAAAATGTAACCCCCTTCCCTCCGAATATTATAATTTTGAAATTAAGGGGCTTTCAGGCAAAGATGTGAGAAATTGGAATAACAGGTCTTTACTAGTATATATAACAAGGCAATAATACAGAAACACTGGCTTAACCTGAGAGAGTCAGGGTACAACCTGATACCCTGCCAGGCAGAGTGGTGGCTGCAGTCCTCTTCAAAGTGATAGATGTGGTTCTGTTGAAGCAGTGATGCTGTAGAAGGGTCTGGTCTTCCTCTGGAGGTCCAGTGGTGGTTATGTAGCTCTTATCCTCTGGGAATCCAGTAGGTAGGGGCTGACTGTGCTGTTCCAAACCTCAGATTATATCCAGGTGGGGATGCTTGGTTCGTCCCCCTGGGCGGAGCATCTCACAATGGGATGATGTACTTTTATGAGTCATGCAGTGAGGCTGGATGGCCCATTAACAGAAGATATCCCTCCAGAAGTGTCATGGAAGAGACAAAGAACACTGCCCCACCTGGTTTTAATCGCTGCTCCATTAACAGAAGATATCCCCCAGGGGGAGTTACCAGGGATGTGTGGTGGAAGAGAAGAACACTGCCCCACCTGGTTTTAGCAGATGGTGATACAATCCATACTTTTGGTTACATCTTACATTGTAACCTAAGGCACTCGGTCTTCTGACAGGGCCTTTTGGAGTACTGAAGTGAGTCCACTTATGTGCATGTCCCGTTGCTTCAGTCATGTCCTCTGCCTAGAAGCCACCAGTCCCAAAAGCCGGTGCCTTTTTGTAAGACTGTCTGTGCAAATCTCATCATTTTTCAGTTCTAAAATATTCATGTGTCTGATTCAACAGGTGCTGTTCCCTCTGCTAACCAAGCTACTCGAGAACATCAGCCCAGCTGATGTTGGTGGGATGGAAGAAACTAGGATGAGAGCCTCAACACTACTCTCCAAGGTGAGCACACCTCTGCTGCCGGAAAGGTCAGGGGAAACCATGTTCCTCAAGAAAACGGAACTGTTTGCTGTGTTTGCTTCTCAGCATCTCTGATCTGAACAGGTGTCAGGGTGCTAGTTTGACTGTCTTCAGTGCTGGGCTCCTCCACCAGCTTCTGCTGCTGGAACATGCCTTCTTTCCAGAACTGTGTCTATGATTCTAGTCCTTGGAAAAGTTGTCAGGAAGGAGTTTGTGGCTTTATGATAGAGAGAGAGAAGTATTTCACTCAACATTAGTTGAAGACAGTCTGTTCTTGGGGTGAAGTGATGCATGTTGCAAGCTAATAGTCCTGACCTGAGGCAGAGGTCTGGAAGGGCTGGAAGACATGGTGATGCAGACTGCAGAGAGGCCTTCCACAAAGGAGACAAGATCCACTCCTTCACATACGCAGCTTAGAAGAGGGGAAGCCTGTGGCATCCTCAGGCCAGTCCTGTGTATGCTCCCAGCCTGCTACAACGAGGGGAATCCAGATTTATGAGACTGGCTTGTCAGTGAGCAGCAGCCCTTATACTACTTGTTGACAGTAGCTGTGTTTTTTCCTAGGTGTTCCTACAGCATCTCTCCCCACTGCTCTCACTGACCACCTTTGCTGCCCTCTGGCTCACAATCCTGGACTTCATGGACAAATACATGCATGCTGGCTCCAGCGACTTACTGGTAGGGTGCTGGACGCAGTGCTTTGGACAACCATTCATTGTGTTTTAACCTTATAAACTTGAAAGGTGTTCTGATTTGGTGTGGAGTTTTGGGGTTTTTTAACCTTTTCTTCCTTTCCAAACCATTTTGTTTCATGGTTTCTTGCCATGGCCTGTTGCCGAGGCAGCCTCATTGGCTGTTTTGAGCTCTTGTTCATTGCTAACTGTCCATTCTGTGTCCTGCCTCTGATTATAGCTGGAGGCCATTCCAGAGTCTCTGAAGAATATGCTGCTCGTAATGGATACAGCTGGGATATTCCACAGTGCTGACTCACGGACAGGATACTCAGATCTCTGGGAGATCACCTGGGAGCGCATTGACTGTTTCTTACCTCGGCTGCGGGATGAGCTCTTCAAACAGACAGTCATCCAAGGTATGAGAGGCTGGGAAACCTTAAGAACATAGGTTTTGGACCAGTGCTTGCACCTTGTCCAGTACCCAGCTGCCACAGTGCCTTGCTACTGATGAAATGAAAGTTTAGGAAACTGTGGGAACTCGGCACAAGAAGGCCAAATTGAGGGAGGGCGAAAGGAGTGAGCAAACTGGTGTGTGGTCTCATGGCATGTTTTGTCTTCCCAGATCCTGTCCCCAACATACCAATGGAGCAGCAGCATCAGAAAACACTAGTGTCTTCCCTGCCCCCTTCTCCTGTGGGGGATGTGAGACCATCCACCCATGTGGCTCCTTTGGAGAAGCCTTGTGAATTGGGTGTCAGTGGTGAGTCCTGTTTTCTTTTTTCTGGAATCACCTTCCCAGCATGGTGGGATAGATCTGCTTTTCCTTGCTTTAGCATGAGCTGTGGTGACCAGGCCTCTAGTGTTGTGAAATGTTGTGCTTCCAAATGGATAAATTGTTGCTGAGGTTATTGGGGTGAGCAGAATGCCTGTGATTGACCCCTGCTCTCCAGGGCCTTGTATGAAGGGACAAGTCTGAAAAGGCCCCTGAGTAGATTTTCTCGGCCCTGCTTAGTTTTGAGCTAATAGGTGACTTTGTCAGAACCTGTGTAAGGATCTGTTTTGTCTCCTTCTTCTTCCAGAGTCCGAAAGAGCCACTGCACCTGCCTCACCCACCATCAGCACCTCTGCCTCTCCTTCTTTCCCAGCATCAGCTTCAACAAAGGCAAGCCCCGTTACAGACATACCTCCTACGACAGCCCAGCCGCCGCTCATCCTGCAGCCTCTTGCCTCTCCCCTGCAGGTTGGGGTGCCACCTATGACTCTTCCAATCATTCTCAACCCAGCCCTAATTGAAGCCACCTCTCCTGTTCCCCTCTTAGCTACTCCACGGCCCACTGACCCCATGACAACCTCTGAAGTCAATTAGTTGGAGGGTGTCAGAGAACTGTCTGCTGAGGAAGCTCTGTGGGTGGAGGATGCTGGCTAAATGTTCTCTGGTAGTGGGCATGTTTGTTTTAAAAGATGATGCTGACCTGAGCAGAAGGGCTGTTGCCACAGTCCTCTGGAGCACGTCCCATCCTGCTCCCTTCTTGGGGCATCACCTAGAAATCTGCCCAAAAATCCCTGTCTCCATGGAGGACTGCCCAGTTCCACTGATCAGTCTCTTTCCTGCCTTTGCAATCTCAGGGGCCAGGCAATGCCAATGCCCAGCAGCCTGGGACCAAGCTGCCACCAGTTCATCTGGTAAAGAGGAAAAACATGTTGACGTCACACCAGAGAGGGGTTGCAGTACAGGACTGCCTCTCAAGATTACTCAGTCCAGTTCCTGGACATTTCCCCAGCCATTCCCTAGCTTTTCTGCTCACTCCTCTGGTCGCACTGCTTTGTTTGGGGTCTGGGCATGCCTGGGTTCAGCAGGTAGAGAATTTTATTGCAAATGTGGATTGCTTACAGTGCAGCTCCCAGTTTGCCACATGGGGCCTCTTGCCTGCTGGCACATGCTTTCCTTCCTGCAACATGGATGACAGCAATCCCCAAGACAGATACAGATTAAGCAGCAGG
The DNA here is from genome assembly GCA_013400655.1 of Mystacornis crossleyi. Classification (NCBI taxonomy): domain Eukaryota; kingdom Metazoa; phylum Chordata; class Aves; order Passeriformes; family Timaliidae; genus Mystacornis; species Mystacornis crossleyi. Next base: position 1,199 of record VYZQ01058108.1, on the reverse strand, counting down.
CGAGTCTGATAGGGCCAAGTGTGGCTTTCATCCCAGCTCCTGTAAATGTAATCAGGCTTTCTGGTTGGAGAGAGCAAATCCAAAAGGCTCTGCCTAGCTAAGCAGATGAGAAGGAAATGCTGAGAGCAGAGCACCATGTGTCTCACACAGCAGTTCTGGGGCAGTGATGTGTTGTTTGCCCCTTGCTGCACATTGGTCTCTTGCTGACCAGCCCCTTCCTTAGGAGAACATCCTCTTCAGCTACAGATGTGGGGATCTGTGGCACCTGCTGACAGGTGCCCAGCAAGTCTGCAGTGGTTTCTCTTGGAAGCTCTGAAGAGATTGCACTCTTCTGCATCTTCTAGTTGTTGGGATCCCACGTCCTTGTACCCCCAGAAGGCCCCTGCAGCTGAGGCCCTGGCAGTGATTCTTGTGCTTCCACCTTGCCGCAAGGACATCCCGCTCTTCCCCCTGCTCATGTCCAGAGCAGAGCTGGCTGCCTGACCAGTGCTGCATTGCTGATCCTCCTCCTCCTCCCTCCACTAGTTGGCTAAATTCTCAATAATTTCAATCTTGGAAATCCCCCTGGTGACTTGGGAGGGGCATGGGTGGGACTCCAACCCAGGGTGTCCTGTATGGAGAGGAACCTGCAGTTGGCGTGGGACTACAACCAGTGTACATACAGAGTAAATGGCTACAAATCCAATGGACTTTTTACAGTGTAATAAATACATCCTGTAAATGAATGTTCCAGTGTTGCACTCCTTTTCTGTCGTGGAACTTTGGCTCAGAGCTTTGGGAAAAGTGGAGTTTGCTTGTCAAGGTGCTGTGCCCTGGCTGCATATACCAGGATCCTTCAACAGAGTGGTCTGTCTGTCCGGAGCACAGGGGGACTTGTCAGCTCATGGAGGGGCTGCAGTGGAGGTTGGCCATCAAGGGACTAATCAGGAATAGTTCCCATCATGGACAAAGCAGAGCTGTAATAGGGAGATTGCTCTGGCAGAAGGCAATAGTTTCACATGGGCTGTAAAATATCTGGTGTTATATTGGGGTATGCTCATGCACCACCAGGACTGAGGGCAGAGATGAGGGCTGAGGAGCAGGTGCTCTGCACATCTGGTCATGGTGCCAGAACATAGACCTCGGTGACAACTCAGCTGACATTGGTGATTCTCTGATGAGGAAGAAATCCTCGTTTCCATGGGCAGGACTCAGAGTTG